>JARYZH020001503.1:0-27316 GCA_030021035.2 Notholithocarpus densiflorus | reverse complement strand
GCTTTGGAGGAAATGTGGAAGAAGTTTCATCTTTCTAAAGAGGAAAAGGGTGCTCTGGCGGTGAATACTTAGGATGTAGCTATCTCAAAGCAACAGCATAGTTTAGTATTTTATTTAAACTTCAGATCAACAAGGAGTTTAATAAAGAGGCATTCAAATCTACTGTTCAACAACTTTGGCGAGGCGCACACGGGGTAAACATCAAAGAAGTTGGGAAGAATTTATTTTTGGCCATTTTTAAAAAGGAGGATGATATGCTTGAAGTTCTAGATCGCAGTCCTTGGTCGTTTGACAAAAGACTGATTCTGGTAAAGCGTTTCATGGGTGATCTTAGTCCGGGTAATGTTTCTTTCCAGCATTCTCCTTTTTGGATTCGTGTGTTTAACATTCCCATCAAAAGTATGAATAGAGCAGTTGGTACTTTTATTGTTAGAGAGATTGGTACTCCTATCTTGGTCGATGCTCCAAGCAGTGGCCTTGCTTGGGGTCCTTTCCTTCGGATCCGAGTAGATATCGACATGACGAAACCATTGATGAGGGGAAAAATGGTGCACATTGAAGACATGGAGGAAGTATGAGTTTTTTTTTCAATTATGAGAGGTTGCCTATTTTTTGTTATCAATGTGGTATACTTGGCCATCAAGATCGTGAGTGTCAGAAAATCAAAAAAGGTTGCCTATCGTCGGATGAGGATGGGCTCCAATTTGGTCTATGGCTTCGTGCCATAGCCCCATAAGTTAGTCAAAAGAAAGGTAATGTCAATCAGCCCAATTCTAGCGTTGATGATGATGAAGAAGTTCAAGCTCCTGAGGGCGATGGTGGCTTAATTGATTCCTCCCAAGTCTGGCACCAACAAGTTGAGAGCATCTCCAGCAGATTAGGCAAATTTTTGTACTGTTTGAAGAATGAACAGTAACATAACATCTCTTGGAAACGGATTTTATAAAATCCCAACATTCAACCTTCCAATGAGGTCTCAATTGGCCAACCTCTTCCTGGAAAGCGTCCTCCCACAAACCCCACTACTCCTTACTCACCTTCATGAAAAAAGCAAGTCATTAGGAAGGACACAGGAATATTTCTAAACCCGTATGTGGCGGTCCTTATCATCCCCTATCTCCAACATGAAAATCCTAAGCCTTAACTGTCGAGGGCTTGGGATCCCAGAGGTAGTAGAAGAACTTTGCTGTTTGGCAAGTAAAGAAGGTCCCAAAGTCCTTTTTTTATCAGAAACTCATCTTTATAGAGATGGGTTTCCTAGATTAAAGAGGAAATTGCAATTGAATAAAGGTTTTGCAATCCTAAGAAGTGGTTTGGGTGGTGGATTGGCTCTATTATGGTGGGATAATTTGGATATTGATGTCCGATCCTCCTTTCCAAATCACATCGATGCCCTGGTTAACCAAGATGGCGTTGTTTTGGTGCTTTACTAGTTTCTATAGACTTCTTGAAACTTCAAGGAGAGGTGAATCCTGGGATTTATTGTGCCATTTAAGTACATTGTTTTCTCTTCCCTAGCTCTTACTTGGTGACTTCAATGAAATCTTGCACCCAGATGAGTATTAGGGTAATGGATTCAGGAGAATTAGGGTAATGGATTCAGGCCTTATAACCAGATGGCAGAATTTACCAAGGCTGCGGATGATTGTTCATTACTTGACTTGGGTTTTAGTGGACCAAAATTTACATGGTGTAACTAAAGATTTGAAAGAAATTTAGTTTATGCAAGATTGGATCGGGGCTTGTATAATCAGGAGTGGTTTGATCTATTTCCTCACTCCAAACTATCTCATATTTCCTTCGGTTTCTCTGACCATATGGCACTTATGGCAAAAATTCAAGCTTCCCTTGGTCTTGAGTCAGTAAAAAAGCATAGATTTTTTTTTTTTTTTTTTCAAAGCATTCTGGATGCGTGATTCTAACTGTGAGGATATCATCAGGTCCAGTTGGGATTCACTACAATGGGGTACTCCCATGTTTCAGCTTACACAAAAAATCAAAGCAGTTAGAGTGGCTCTTCTTCAGTGGGGCAGTGGTAATGCAAAAGGTCTGATAAAGTCTATAGAAGCTAAAAGGAATTTGCTTACTAGTCTTGAGTTGGAAAGTCATGCAGATCCATCAAACCAGCAACTTTCCTATGTATGAATGTTACCAGAGCTAAACTCCATGAGCTGCTAGGCCAAGAAAATTCTTATTGAAATCAATGTTCAAAAATTTCTTGGATTAAGGATGGGGATCATAATTCCAAATACTTCCATGATGTGACGTCCCAAAGGAGAAAGAGCAATGATATTGCAAAACTACGAGATGCATCTAGTACTTATTTTACCCAACAGAATGATTTGGAGAGGGTTGTAGCCAATTACTTCTAAGAGATGTTCACAAGTCTCTACCAGATCCTATCATTAGGTCATCCACCATGTTCTTGAAGTGGTCACGCTAGACATGAATAGAATGCTACTTAAAGAATATTCACAGAAGGAAGTAAAGGAAGCTCTGTTCCAAATGTACTCGACCAAAACTCCAGGACCCGATGGTATGAATCCTTTATTTATTTAAAAATATTGGCATATTGTGGGTACTGATTCTAATGCTATTCTTGATTGTATAAATTCTGGAAAAAATTTACAAAGCATTAATTTCTCGCATATAACCCTCATCCTAAAGAGAGACAACCCAGAGCTCATGTTCCATTTTCGACCCATCAGTCTATGCAATGTCATTTTTAAACTTATCTCTAAAGTGTTAGCCAATAGACTCAAGAAGATTTTAGGGAGTGTTGGGTTAAGATTTCTTGACCCCGGTTAATTAATTCAATTACCCAAGTTGATTAATTAGGTTCAATTGCATGCAAATCGTGGAGGCACCAACAAATCACCAATTAAACTAAATGCAACGGAAAATAAATTAAACACGGTGATTTGTAGAAAAATGGGAAAAACCTCGCAAGGCAAAAACCCCACCGGGTGATTTTAAGGTCACCACTCCCAAGAATCCACTAATCAACAATCAAGTGGTTACGAGTATAAGGAATCTTACCAACTACCCTTGGCTTATCCCGAAATACCAACCTATAGTTGAACCTTCACTCCAATACCCAATTGGACTTGATCTTGTAGTAGCCTTCTTTCCCTTGATGCACAAACCTTCAATTTGTGACTAACCCTTTGCACAGATCCCAAGTACGTGACTAACTCCAGCAACTTGAACAGATGTTGTTGGCTACAAAGTTTTTCACTTCATCAACAATAAAAATTTGGAAGCATTCAGTTACAAAACCCTATGGGGTACAAACGCAGTAATTTCACACAAAGAAAATAAGTCTCTTGGTCTCTGTTTCCATATGTGACGGCATTTAAAATAAACCTTATATATGTCTAGGGTTGTGAGAAAAGAAACCCCAAACAAATATTCAAGACTAGGCAGAATTTCAGATCTAGAAATTTTGAAATCATAATTCTTGATAGATCGAGCTGCTGTCGAGCTATCTATCGAGCTTCACATCTGTCAAGACTTAATGAACAGTTTTTCTTCACTTGTTTCTTGGACCAATCTTCATGTTTTTAATACTTGACTTGAACAACATGTTTCTTGAAGTACTAAACTCATCTTAGATCTACCCAATTACAAGTAAAGTGCATTTTGTCAAAGGATTACCCAATTACAACAAAATATGACCCTAACAGTCTCCCCCTTTGGCAATCCGTGACAAAACCACAAAAAACAATAATGAGAGAAGTCTAACACAACTATCCCATAATATACAAAAGTACATAAGTCTAACCCTAACACGAACTCTTGAAAAACTTTGTAAGATGAGAGATCATGGCATAGTAGACTTGCAACTTGTCTTAACTGAAATACTTAAACAAGATTCATCAAGGCATCAAGTGTGAAACATAGACAAGTTGTGTACAAGAAGAAACATGTGTATAAAGATAGAAAAAAAAAACAACACATGTGAAACAAAGGTGAAGAAAACATACATCATCTTATATATATATATATATATATATATATATATATATTAAAGAAGTACAATGTATGTAATTGAAGTGGTCACAAGACCATGGCACATGTAATGAGAATACATAAAAACCTCACTACATCCCTCAAAAACACTCAAAATTGCTCTCCCCTATCTAGTATGTCATATGCTAGCTTTCCCCTTAACACTTAGACTACTCTCATCTACAAAAATACTCCCCCTTTTTGTCACGAGTAACAAAGGGTGAATCACTAAGAGGTCGTTATCTCATCATCATACTCAGAGCCAAAAGCATCACCATCATCATCATCTCCACCATCCGAAGAAGAAGACTTCTCAGCATGCTCAAGGGAAGGTAAGGGCGCAAAACCAACAAGGCGAGACTGGTGGCGAGCGATGCGACCGATCCTGGTGTTCATCTGACACATCTCATCAAATAGATGGTCAAGATGACTACCAAAATCAGCACGCATGTGCTAAAGTTGCTCCATGATATCAGTAAGAGAGATAGCTACCCTAAATGAGGAAATGAGGAGTGGGAGGGATAGTGATGTGCAGGTGTGTAAGGATACGCGTGATAGTCGAAGGAAAGATGAGCTTATCATGTGTAGCTGTGTCGTGATAGCAATCTATAATAAACTCTATCGTGTGTGAATGAAAGTCTATAGAGAGACCTTCCACAAGGGAAAGAAGAAAACTAGCACGAGACTCGGTGATAGTGTTATAGTGAGACCGTGGAGTAAGTACAATGGTCATCACCATATTAAGGATCTATGGACCCTTAGCAAACTCAGTTGTGGAGAAATTAAGAGTTCCTCCACACAACATGGCCTTCTCACAGAAGAGTGAAGCCAACTCATTTCTAGAGATGGAAGAGAGACGTTCATGACAAGGGTAATCCAGATGATCCACTGTAGGTGACTACGATACGTGTGCCACGAAATATCGTAGTAAACCGAGATACAGAGGTATCAATGGCGTTCATGTTGGAGTAAAATTCCTATATGAACACATCGGGACACCTCAAGGGTTTCTCACAAAAAGAAGCTTATCCCCGAGAGCTAAATGCACCGGGTAGAGGAGTGGTTAGAAAATCAAACAAATGACCCGGTGTTCCGATTGAATCGCCCAGTCAAAAAAGTTCTCAGAGAAGTCATCTCATGCCTTCTCATCACGGAACCAAATAAACTCAGGAGGAAAAGATGAAGAAGAAGAACCACGACGAATCGGGTTTTTAGAAGGAATAGACATTTTGGGTGCCATGATGAGGAGACTAAATGAGAGAGACAAAGAGAATAACAGAAACACAACAAAAACTTTAAGGCACAGGAAAGAAGGAAAAAGAACATGCAATGCATAAAGATGCATGAACATGTGACGTGCAAACAATAAATAGCATCATGGGCAAAAACCCAATCCATTCTAATAGCACTCACAAGATATAACAAGCACACAACCCTAGAATGCATGAAATAGAGTTATAATGAACTTAGAATGCAATGCATGATCATATGAGTTCATTTTAAAAACACACAACCCAAAAATTTTGACAAAATCACAAACCCCCCCCCCCCTTCCAAAAATTCCCAAAAATGGAAAACTTAGGTTAAAAGATGCATAAATGCATGAA
This sequence comes from Notholithocarpus densiflorus, assembly GCA_030021035.2. Classification (NCBI taxonomy): domain Eukaryota; kingdom Viridiplantae; phylum Streptophyta; class Magnoliopsida; order Fagales; family Fagaceae; genus Notholithocarpus; species Notholithocarpus densiflorus. The sequence goes on along the minus strand of JARYZH020001503.1, from coordinate 21,698 downwards.
GAAAAGGGAAAAGAAGATATTAAGAACACTTACCAAGTGAGGGAGACTCGGATTAGGCCGAGAAATTGATGAGAGGGATGATTTTAGAGAGAGATAGTGATGTTTAGGTCACGAGAGGAGAGAGAGATCGAAATATTTGAGAAATAACAAAACCGGGTCGGACCTCAAACTATATATAGAAAACTCAGCTTGATAGATTGAGGAAGTATCGAGCTTCTATTGAGAGCAAAAGCTCGATAGATTAAGAGGTGTCGACAGCAAAAATTCTCGATAAATCGAGAAAGGTATCGAGAAGCTATCAAGCAGACAGAGACCTCAAAGAATTTGGCTCGATGGATCGGGCTATCTATTGAGAGGTATCGAGAAAAACCTAGAAAGCTCTATAGAAAGGCTTGTATCGAGGAGGTGTCGAGCAGGTATCGAGGTATCTATCAAGAGCCTTGAAGAAGAGATTTTGAGGAGGAGAAACAACACAAGATGAATGCAAACAAGATAACCAACAAAGTAAGCATTCAAAGGGCATGTTAAACCCAAAAAAAAAAAAAAAAAATCCTCAGCTCTAGATGCAAAGCATTCCTAGATCAAAACACACTAAAAATGTCTAACCAAATTTTATTTCAAAATAATTTCGGACAATTTAGAAAGCATATACTACCACATGTATTCCTTGTGATGGCCAAATCACATTGTACCTGTACAGTAGTATCAAAGGTAGCAAAGATTATGCGTGTTGTGTGTGAAACTTTTGCAAGAGAGCAAGAGCATCATTATATGACAAGTAATGATATAGGAGGATCAAACCCAATCACACACAATCATAATTGTTTGATGGGGACTATCATTTTTGTGGTACATCATATAACTCCCACATCTCCTAGAAACACACTTGCAACCATATTAAAAGTATTTTGATTCTTTTTACTTTTCATGTTCTTTGCATATTTTTCTTTTAAGCATATCATGCATGGGCATATAAGAGAGAGAAGAAAATACCCAATTATGTAAGCTTGAACATCCTTATTTTGTTGTGCAAGTGCTACACCTTACCGAGCATGGTTTTTATGAATTGCTTATAGATGTTTTATGATTGACGAGTTTTAGTAGTGAGATAGTTATTTATGCCTTTCTCTTATGATTTTCTAATCCTTCCCGTCAAAAAGAGTGATTTAAGATATGAAAGATAAGAGATCAACCAAATCATATAAATCACATAGAAGAGCCACAAAGCTCACATTGCTTAGTTGTGCATGAAAGTGGTTATCTAAGCTACAAGTGATACAAAGTTGGGAAACTTTGTTTCAAAGGCCATCCAAGGTACACAAGTACTGGTATACATAAACGCACACTGTTTTTTGTATTTTTCTTATTTTTCCTTTTTTTATTAAAAAAACCATAAATTAAAGCAAAAACAAACAAACAAAGTATCAAAACTAGACTGACTCAAACCAAATCACAAACCATGCAAGAGAGGAGAAATCACTTAGAATCTTTCCAGACGGGAGACCTGGATGGAGATCCTTTCTTTTGCATGAACTTTTGTCCAGATGAATTAGGAGGAGATTTGAAACCAATAAAGTTTGAAAAAAGCATGACCGCCTTAAGAAGTTCTCCAAGAGGGGCTAAAGAGAGTTGGAGTTGATTTTGATTCCCCAAAGATGACACATTATTCCTTTGTTGAGTGGCTAACCACTTATAGCAATTTGAACGAGAGTGCCCAGATGCTCCATAGTAGTGACAGAAATGAGGATTATTTGGTGGAGACTTCTTGTTGGTGGAGCGGTGATTTTTCTGCTTAGTCTCTTTCTTACCAAACTTAGGGGGTGCTTCTAGAATGGATTTTCCCTTATCACTCTTATCCTCACTCACACTTTCAGTTAGGATCAGTTACCTCAGTGTTATCAGAGTTATCATTATTAGCAAGTGGAACAAAAATAACTTTATTTAAAGCACTAGAAAAGGTACTACAAGAGGAGAGAAAGTGATCATACCCGAGACTTGTTCAGTCAGATGTTGTCTTCTAAACATTTAGCATTTCATCTAGTTTGACACTTGAAGTCCTTCCAGTTGTGCTCTAACCTGAAACAGTTCAGCATACAATTTCTTGGCCTTTTTAACAAGAAAGTTGTTCTCAAACCTCAATGCTCTAATGGTCTAATTAACTTCATCAACCTTGGTGGAGAGTTCCTCACGTTCTAACTCCACTTTACTGAGCTTTCTCGTGGCCAACCTGTAGAGCTTCTCATGCTTCTCAAAGGTCTTGTACAGCTTAGCATAGGCAGTGTGGATGTCATCCTGATCGTCCATCTTTTCAAACTTTAATTCCATCAACTCTTCTTCATCATCAACTACCTCTACTTCTCCCTCAATAGACTCAACAGTAGTTGTAAAAGCACTTACAATCCCTTCTTGGTCACTCTCATCGGAGTCTGCTTCTAATTCTGAATCACTTATGGTGGCAACTAGGGCTTTGCTTTTGCCAATGGATTTGAGGTATGTGGGACACTCTTGCTTCATATATCCAAATCCATGACACCCATAACACTTTGGTCTAGCAGGAACACTGTTACATTGACCAACATCCTTGGATTCTCTCTTGCCCTTGTCTTGGGACTTATATTGAAAGAAAGCAGTCTGTTTGCGATCCTTATCACCAGTTTTGACATTCGCATTTCGATAAACTTTTTGAATTGTTTGGTAATATAAGATTTCAACTTGGTATCCATATCATTAAACGACTCATCATTGTCATAATTCTTGGTCTTTAAGGCCATGTTCTTGCCTTTACCACCTTTGCCAGCCCTTGGTAGCCCTAGTTCATAGGTTTGCAAGTTTCCAATCAAATTAGTCAAAGGAATAGAGTTAAGGTCCTTTGATTCTTCAATGGCAGTGATCTTGGCATGGAATATCTCTGGAAGAGATCTGAGAATCTTCCTAACGATCTTGGGCTCTGGAATCTATTCTCTAAGATTGAATGTTGAATTCACTATGTCCTTGAGCCTGGCATAGAATTCATTAAATGATTCATCCTCATCCATCCTAATTTCCTTAAAGCTAGTAGTAAGCCTTTGAAGTTTAGAGTTCTTAATAGCTTTAGTGCCCTCATAAGTATTCTGAAGAATAGTCCAAGCTTCCTTGGGATTGTCAATGGAAGAGATCTTCTTGAATTCTTCATTCGTTACAGCACTAAATAAAGCATTCAGTGTCCTACTGTTAAAGTTGGCAACCTTGATCTTGGTATCATCCCATGTTGTAGGTGGCTCTTCAGGCTTTGTCCAACCTACTTCAACTGCCAACCAGACTTTCTCATCTAGAGACTGCAAAAAAAATCTCTCATGCGTACTTTTCAGTATGCATAGTTAGTACCATCAAATAAAGGAGGAATAACCAAGGATTGTCCACAATCTATAACAACATGGGTCAATGGATCACACAGTAAAGATTAAAACCTAATTAAAGTGTGTCCGCTCTGATACCACTTGTTGGGTTAAGATTTCTTGACCCCGGTTAATTAATTCAATTATCCAAGTTGATTATTTAGGTTCAATTGCATGCAAATTATGGAGGCACCAACAAATCACCAATTAAACTAAATGCAGCGAAAAATAAATTAGACATGATGATTTGTTGACAAATGGGGAAAACCTCGCAAGACAAAAACCCCACTGGGTGATTTTAAGGTCATCACTCCTAAGAATCCACTAATCAACAATCAAGCGGTTACATGTATAAGAAATCTTACCAACTACCCTTGGCCTATTCCGAAATACCAACCTACAGTTGAACCTTCGCTCCAATACCCAATTGGACTTGATCTTGTAGTAGCCTTTTTTCCCTTAATGCACAAACCTCCAATTTGTGACTAACCCTTTGCACGGATCCCAAGTACGTGACTAACTCCAGCAACTTGAACAAATGTTGTTGGTTACAAAGTTCTTCACTTCATCAACAATGAAGATCTGGAAGCACTCGGTTACAAAACCCTATGACGTACAAATGTAGTAACTTTACACAGAGAAAATAAGTCTCTTGGTCTCTGTTTCTGTGTGTGACAGCCTTTAAAATAAGCCTTATATATGTCTGGGGTTGTGAGAAAAGAAACCCCAAACAAATATTCAAGACTGGGCCGAATTTCAAATCTGGAAATTCTAAAATCGTAATTCTCGATAGATCAAGCTACTGTCGAGCTATCTATCGAGCTTCACATTAAGTCTCGATAGCAGGCATCTGTCGAGGCTTAATGAACAGCTTTTCATCACTTGTTTCTTGGACCAATCTTCATGTTTTTAATACTTGACTTGAACAACATGTTTCTTGAAGTACCAAACTCATCTTAGATCTACCCAATTACAAGTAAATTGCATTTTGTTAAAGGATTAGCCAATTACAACAAAATATGACCCTAACAAGAAGGATTATCTCTGATTGTCAAAGCGGGTTTGTAGCTAAGAGAGTGATCACAGATAATATTCTTATTGTTGGGGTTTATGCCCTAAAATCCAATTTATTGGCATGTCATAAATAATTAAATTGTTTAATTATATGAGACTATCTATAAATGAACTATGAGACATTATCTTCGTCCATGAGATGCATAATATGTGATTTAGTCACAGAAGATATAAATCACAAGTTCTTTGTAAACTCAGAATTTTAGTTCGTAGTCGGTGATGAAATTGGGCGTTTCATCTGCGAAGACTATAACATATCAACTACGATGATTTGTCTTGATCATGGAAGTGGAGACTTCTAGTTAGTATGTTGATATGTTTTAAAAGTTAAGACATATTGAACCGGACTGCTGTGAGATTTATTATTCTCCTAACGACTGTCAAATGAATAATAAATCTCACGACTTCTATTTACATCAACTCTAAATCCTGAGAGAATAATGGACCTGATCATGAAGTGTAGGTTGCTTTGATATATCAAGAGTGAGATCTATAAGTCACGGTCAAAACCTTAGTATGTTGGGCAGCCGCATTTAGTGTTAATGGAACATATATTCTCAAGATAGAATTCATAATCTCTTAACGGAGACATAAAATATTCTCTTGAGATAAGTTTAATGGGTTTGGTTATTCAAGAGAGTTGGGCCCAACCACTTTAGTAAGTTGTTACTACAGTATATATTTATGAAATTGGATTTCATAAATATATGATGAATAACGTAAAGGATTAAACCGAGTACTCAAGGATTAAGATGTAGTAATCTTCAAAGTGGCAGTCTACATTCATGACTTTGTATTACTACGAATATTTTAATGAAGAGGTTGCATATATAATAAAGCCTTGGGATATAATTCATAGATAAGGCCTAGAGTGCAACTATATTTATATAGTGGTATTAAATATAGTTAATGGTAACTTTGGACTTGTCAAGAGTTGACAGAAAAGCACAAGGCCCATTGGAGCTAGTGTCTTATTGGTCCCTTTTGGTCCCACTCCAAGCCACATACTAGAGCCCAATTGGAATGGCCCAAAAGGCTAGCCCAATTAGATAATCAGTTGTATATAAGGAGAGAAACATACAGAATTTCATAAGTGCTTTTTCATAAGGTTAAGATGAAGGTCTTTCATAAGAGAGTTCTCATAAGGAATGAAATGATTTGTATGTTAGTGTTGGACACTCATTATTCTCTCCTTGGAAACTGATTGAGAGACTACACATCTTAGGCATTAAGTGGAATTGGAGTGAAGATTAAAAGTCTTCCCAAGAACTTCTGATCTTCGGTTTTGAATTTCACCGCACCAAGGTACGCTTTCTTGTTCTTAAATTCTGAAACTTACATAGTACATGTTATCAATTGCGAATGAAGTAGATCTGTTAATTTTTCCACTGCGCACTTGCATATTTCCAACACTTATCTCTTTTGAAACTTTGCATTATATGAAGTCAAAACGCAAAAGAAAACACAGCACATATGGCTCTCAAGTTAGACAAGAGCAAAGCATACAACAGGGTGGAATGGGATTATCTCAAAGCTTTAATCTTGAAGATGGGATTTCATTCAAAATGGTTTGATCTTGTTATGGCTGGGATTTCCACTATATCTTACTTAGTTTTGGTTAATGGTGTACCTTCAGGCTTCATCAAACCATCCAGAGGTATTCACCAAGGGGATCCTCTCTCACCCCATTTATTTTTATTGTGCTCCAAAGGTTTCTCTACACTTCTCAGAAATGCTGCCAAACAAAGACAACTCCATGGCATTAGCATCTCCAGAAATGGCCCTCAGATAACACACCTTCTTTTTGCCAATGATAGCTTATTGTTCTGCAATGCTTCTCTATCAGAATGTCATGTTATCAAAGAGATACCCCTAGCCTATGAATCTGCATCTGGTCAGAAGATTAACTGTGATAAAACATCTATTTTTTTCAGCACCAATACTCCCACAACAACAAGGGTGGACATTAGATCGTTCTTAACTGCTACATCCACAGAACCATTAGAGAAATATCTAGGTTTACCCCCCATCATTGGCAGGGGAAAAAACAAGCTTTTGCTGATATTAAATCCAGAATTCAGGCCAAGCTCAATGGTTGGAAGGGAAAACTTTTGTCACAAGCTGGTAAAGAGATCCTAATTAAATTCGTAGCTCAAGCCATCCTGTATATGCTATGAATTGCTTTTTACTTCCTATTGGGCTATGTGATGAAATTAATTCCATTATGGGATAATTTTGGAGGGGCCAAAAAAATGAGGAAAAGAAGATGCATTGGTTGAGTTGGAAGCAGTTGTTCCTAGCAAAAAAGGATGGTGGTTTGGGGTTTAGAGATCTGACATGTTTCAATATAGCTTTATCTGATAAGCAAGGTTGGAGGTTGCTACATAGCCAAAACTTTGTTTTGCAAAGTTTTTAAAGCTTAGTATTTCCCTAATACTTCTTTCCTCGAAGCTACTGTCCCAAATGACTCATCTTATGCATGGAGACGCATTGCTCAGGGACGAAATCTTATCATTCAAGGTAGCAGATGGCGAGTTGGTAATGGTTCTTTGATTAATATCTCCTCGAACTATTCTACCAGTTGAAGCAAGAGTTTCTGATTTAATGGATTTCTCAGCCCCTCAGCCAATATGGAAAACAATACTCATTGATTCCATTTTTTATCCTGATGAGGCATCCATCATCAAAGCCATTCCACTTAGCATCCAAAGCCCTGAAGATTCATTGATTTGGATGAGAAACCGATCCGGTTCTTTCTCTGTTAGAAGTGCTTACTTTCTACAGATTGATGTTGCAAAACAGTCCAAAAGAAATTTGGCTTCCACATCCAACTCAACTTGACTTCATTCCTTTTGGAATGGTATTTGGGCTGCCATGGTTCCCCCAAAGATCAAGACATTCATATGGAGAGCATGTATTGATAGTCTACCTTTACACACCAAGTTGTTTGACAGGAAGATCTCAAATCTGTTTTCTTGTGGCTTTTGTTCTGAAGAAGTTGAAACTGGTACCCATTTATTTTGGGAGTGCTCTTTTACTCAAGCTGTTTGGCTGCAAGCTCCCTTTTGGAATGATTTTTGTCTTCCAAACCATATCAGTTTTATTGACACATTAGATGCTGCCATAAAGAAACTATCTTCTGCAGATTTTGATACAATTTGTATAAACTGCTGGATGATCTAAAATTGTTGCAACAAGCTGCTTTTTGAGAACAAGCTTCCTTCTTCCAAGGATCTTTAGGCTCGGGATGATCAATACAAGTTGGAGTTCTTGGAAGTGCATAAGAAGACTATTCAAGTTGATCTTGCTTCTTTACCAAAATGGATCCTCCTAGCTCAGATTCAATCCATAAATTGAATTTGGCTATTTCACAATTGATAATAACTTAGTTTTTCATATTTATATCATTATTAGAAAGCATTATCATACTTATTTTGAATTAATTCATGCATTTTATATTTGGTTTTGGAATAAAGTTGAATAATTAATTTCGTGCTTAATCAAATTTTAATGCATGAATTTGTCTTTTGTAGGAGAATGAAATTAAATAAATGGATTTGTGCAAAGAAGAAGGCTAATGGACTTTATTTTTACAACGGCCATAATGAAATTAAAGAAGGACAACCCAATTAAATTTGAGTCCAATTGGAGAAAGGGATCAAAGGAAATTTGCACCAAATCCAAGTCCAATTTAGACTAGGATTCCAGCTTGCGTACCAATTAGTATTTTGGGCATAACTTTTGGCTCAGATGTCTAATCGAGATGATTCAAGTTGAGCTTAACTTAAAGGGCTACAACTTTTTAGTTTACTAAAAGTCCGAATTCTGAAGTTAAATGAGCCAAAAATGTCGTTAATTGAAGCCTAAAAACATGGGATTTTCTCCAAACGGGGGAATTCAACTTGTAATAGGATTCGCTGGCCTATTTAAAGGCTGTTTAGGGCAAAATTCATAGAGGAGCTGCCATAGAAAGTAATTTAGGTTTCCTAAAGTTTCTTTACAGTTTTTAGAGTTTTATTTATGTTATGACTTGCTAGAAGCCTTGCTAAGGTAAGGGGTGAAACCCAACCGTTTATTAGTATGTTCTAAACAATTATTTTAGGGTTTTAATGCTTATGTTATTATGTTTTTGATTGATTTACTCATCTAGAAAAGTGTTTAGTTCTATACAATTCTTTGATTTAGCGTAGACTCCGGTCACGTTAAATGCTTAGTATTCCCTGCAAACCAATTCACTAGTTTTGTTTTGCCTAAAATCAATCAAATTCATGAAACTACTTTAGACAATTAATCTTGAGTTCTTAATGTTAAATCATCTGACTAAGATCATCCTTCATATGAATTTTAGTTGAGTTATAAAATAAATATTGTTAAGACTACCAATAGATGTGTTATGTGTGGATCCCTAAACCTTAGCACCTTAATATATTGTTATTTTCTCTCAATTTAAATAACCTTTATCAAACCATCAAAATCTCTTCAATTAAACTTTATTATCTTAGTTTTATTCTCTTGTGGTTTGCTAATCAATTCCCTTTTCCCTGTGGATTCGACCTCGGACTCTTTGAGTTATTACTTCGTGACAATCCTACACTTGGGAGCATTATTTAAGTCACAACAAGTTTTTGTCGCCGTTGCCGGGGATTAGGCGATTAAAGAAGCGCTCCACTTTGTTTGGAGAGGTTTTCAGCATTAAATTTGTTCACATATTGGGTAATATCTCTCCAACTCTTTTTCTTTTAAGTAGTTTAGTTTTCTTTTAGAGTTTTTCTTTTCTTTTTAATTCTTTTTATGGTTAAAGGTATTTGTTTTATTTTCTTTTCTTTTTCTTTTTCTTTTTCTTTCTTGCTTTACTATTGCATGCGTGTTTGGTGTCTTGATAGTGATAATCGCTTGGTTAGATTTGAATCTAATAATTCGCTTGGCAATTTATCTAATTCTTTCACACATTCTCACACACTTGATATCATGGAAGACTTAGTGAGTAATCATGGTGATGTGAATAATCTATTAATGAAGACTTCCACAATCACCAACCAATTAAAACTCTCAGGGATTATTTGCAACCTACTAGGAGTAGTGCTGCATCATGCATCATTTTTCCAACTAATGCAAATAATTTTAATTTTAAGCCCCATATGATTTCATTGCTTCCTAAATTTCATGGCTTAGATTTTGAAAATCCTTACCTACACTTTAAGGAATTTGAGGAGGTATGTACTACCTTCCATGACCAATCATGTAATGAAGAGACCACTAGGTTGAAGTTGTTTCCTTGTTCTCTTAAAGACAAGGCAAAAACTTGGCTTAATCCTTTGAGACCTAGATCAATTGGTACTTGGCAAGAGATGCAAACTGAGTTTTTAAAGAAAATTTTTTCCAATTCATAGGACTAATGCACTTAAAAGATAAATAATGAATTTTTCACAAAAAGATAATGAGACATTTTATCAATGTTAGGAAAGATTTAAAGATTTGCATAATGCTTGTCCACATCATGGCTATGAAACTTGGCGTATAATCAGTTTTTTCTATGAAAGTTTAACTCCAAAGATGCACCAATTTGTAGAGATGATGTGCAATGAAGAGTTTTTGAATAAAAATCCTAATGAGGCCTTTGATTATTTTGATCTCTTAGCTGAGAATGCCTAATCTTAGGATACCACTGATACCTCAGATAGGTCTTGTGGACACACAGGGGAGTTGCTACCTAGTTTTTGCAATGGTCTAGGAACCATATATATAACGTACTTTTTGAGGAATGACCTTTTAATCTTACTACTAGAGTATGGGTTCGGAGTTTATGTACGCTCTTAGGAATGTGTTAGGCACCTAAGATCGCCCAACCCTAAGGTTGGCCTCCTATCGTTGTGTCTTAACCTTATTAAAAACTATTTAAGTACTTGTATTCTAAACTCACACACACACTAACATGCATCTAGCAAACAACATGGCATCTTTATCCCAGAACACATACATATCCATCCATAAAGCATAAGAAACCGACCCACACATATACAACACTAGCATTCATCTAACATGGCATCAAAGCATATTCAAGGTAGCAATGTGTATAATCAAATCAAGGCAGAAGCATAAACATAAGGAAAGACCCAAGTAAAATGTGATTCATCCAAGCACTCATATTCATCTCTACCACCAAAACAAGATCAAGTCACAAATGCATGAATATTTCCAATGCATGACTTACTTTTTACTTACCTTGCAGCAACTCAGCACCTATGCCATTATGCATGAGCATGTGAATGCATGTTCATGGAATTTAAAACAAGGAAAACACTAAACAATCCCTAACTCTAATATGTGATAGCAAACCAAGCAATTAAGCGTGTGAAACATGGGCATTGAAAGCATAAAAGCATGGAAAAGAGACTAAACAAACAAGCATGTGGAAGCAGAAATAAAACAAACAAACTAAAAAATTAGGGTTTCTGGGCAACGACATCACGCACGTTAGAACAGGCCTGCGTGCACATAATCAAGCCTGTGTGCGCTGGCAAGATTATGCATACTCAAGTCCTTGCCCAGAAAACCTAAAAACGCAGAAAATAGAGCACAAGCAAGAAAAACCTAATTCTAACAACCTAGCATGCTCAGAACCTAAACAAAACTATATACTAACCTAGGCAAGCATGCATAAACATAAACCAAACTAAAAACAAGATCAAAACAAGAAAAGAAAGACAGAAAATTTGGAGGAATAGCTTAAGAAGTTGTCCATTCACCTTAAATATGTTATCATTCTTAGGGTTTTCAATTTCTATGGCACCATAAGGGAAAACATTTTTAACAATGAAAATTCCAGTCCATCTAGATCTCAATTTTCTGGGGAACAAATGTAGCCTAGAATTATACAAAGCACTTTTTGAGATGGTTCAAAAGATTTCCCTAAAATATGTTTATCATGAAAAACCTTCATTGTTTCTTTATAAATCCTAGAGTTCTCATATGTATCACGCTGAATTTCTTCCAACTCATCCAATTGCAATTTCCTCAATGAACCAACCTTGTCTAAGTTAAAGTTCAACATTATTGCCCAATACGATTTATGTTCCAATTCCATAGGCAAGTGACAAGCTTTACCATAAACAAGTCTATAGGGAGACATACCAAGAATATTTTTATAGGCAATGCAGTTTACCCAAAGTGTATCATTCAACCTCAAAGACCAATCTTTACGATTTGGGTTAATTGTCTTTTCCAAAATTTGTTTAGTCTCCCTAAATGGTTTGTCATTGTCCTCTAAATAAATCCTATGAGTACAAACCAATGGACTAAGTCCTTTTATATTAGTCGTGTTCCTTCCTATGACACCTTTATGTTTACTCAAAACATTTAATAACTTACATTCTTGCAAGCAGTCAAGTTCAAAAGATATTACCATAGGAAAAGTCTCATCGGTTCCTAAAAAAGCTTACTTGAGATCATTTGGCCAGGGCTTCAACTCCCATTTAGGTACTTGCTCACTAGATGGCAACAACTTTATCTCACAAGGTGGAAACTCCTCATATTTCAATTTCCAATTGCCCGCTTCCAATTCCTGTGCAAATTTCAAGAGACAATGAATGTATGCAATTTCAGAATTCTCATCAAAATTAAAATCACATGAATTGACTAGACAAGCTTCTAATGTTTGGTCTTAAACAATTGTTTCAATCAAGTTAACTTCATGCACATCCTCTTCGTCCCTAGTTTGCTTACAAGTATTAAAAATATTAAGCTCAAGGGTCATATTGCCAAAAGATAATTTTAAGATTCCACTTCTACAATTTATCAATGCATTAGAAGTTGCAAGAAATGGGCGTCCCAAGATCACAGATATTTGAGAATTAGCATTAGAAACAAGATGCATATCCAAAATAATAAAGTCAATAGGAAAATAAAATTTGTCTACTTGAACCAAAATATCCTCAACAACACCTTTAGGAACAATCACAGATCGATCGGCAAGTTGTAAAATTATGGAAATGGGTTTTAACTCGCCTAGACCTAATTGCTCATACACTGAATATGGCAAAAGATTCACACTTGCTCCAAGATCAAGCAAAGCTTTCTCTATTTTTGAATTACCAATCACACATGAAATAGTGGGACAGCCTGGATCTTTAAACTTTGGAGGTCTATTGTTTTGAATGATTGCACTAACTTGTTCAGTCAAAAAAAGTCTTCTTGTGTACATTAAGCTTACGCTTAACAGTACACAAATCTTTCAAAAATTTAGCATATGATGGAATTTGCTTTATGGCATCCAAAAGAGGAATGTTCACTTTAACTTGCTTTAGCACTTCAAGGATTTCAAAATTTTGATTCATTTTTTGAGGGGGAATCAACCTTTGGGGAAAAGGAGCAGGGATAGGGCACCTTTCAATCTCATTTGATTTAGGCTAAAGGACCTCATCACTACTCTTTATTTTGAAAGATTCTTCATGTTTATTGCTTTTAGGAATATCTTTTTCAATGATTCTTCCACTATGAAGAGTAGTCACAGATTTAACTTGACTCACCTTATTTTCAGAAGAACTACAATCATCAACAAAAAATTGACCTGGGGGTTTGGTTGTGGTTGAAATGGAAACTTACCCTTTTCTATTGTGCTTATAGATGTGGTCAATTTAGTGAGAGTTCTCCTAATGTCATTTATGGCTTGTGAGTTTTGAGTATTAATGGTGGATTGAGTTTGCATGAATTGTTGCAAAGTGTCCTCAAGACTCTTCTTTGGAGGGGGATTGTAGGGAACAAAATTCGAAGAACCATGTGAAGGAGGTGCAACCACATTATCATTCCTCCAACTAAAATTTGGGTGATTCCTCCACCCTGAATTGTATGTCTCTTAATAGGGGGAAGGGTATGATTTTTTTCACTATGTTTGTAGCATTTGCTTGATCATGCAACACCTCTTTAAAAGATGGAATTGTAGGGTATTCATTTGTAGGGTGTTCCATGGTCTCACAAATTTTACAAACTTCATCAATTTTAGTCACAGTATTGATTCCATTGACCTTTCTTAATTCCATGGCTTCAAGCTTCCTAGTTAGACTAGCCACCCTAGCATTAAGGTCATCATTTTCCCTAAGTTGGTACTTACCACCCCTAGAGGGGTAGTGGATGCTTTAGACCTATTTGAGGTATCGGTGGTATCCTAAGATTGGGCATTCTCAGCTAAGAGATCAAAATAATCAAAAGCCTCATCAGGATCTTTATTCATAAACTCTCCATTGCACATCATCTCATCTTTGGAGTTAAACTTTCATAAATAAATAAAAATAAAAATAAAAAAACTAATTATACGCCAAGTTTCATAGCCATGATGTGGAGAAGAATTAAGGAAATCTTTAAATCTTTCTCAACATTGATAAAATGTCTCATTATCTTTTTGTGAAAAATTCATTATTTGTCTTTTAAGTGCATTAGTCCTATGAATTGGAAAAATTTTCTTTAAAAACTCAGTTTGCATCTCCTGCCAAGTACTAATTGACCTAGGTCTCAAAGAATTAAGCCAATTTTTTGGCTTGTCTTTAAGAGAAAAAGGAAACAACTTCAACCTAATGGGCTCTTCATTTCATGATTGGTCATGGAAGGTAGCACATACCTCCTCAAATTCCTTAAAGTGTAGGTAAGGATTTTCAAAATCTAAGCCATGAAATTTAGAAAGCAATGAAATCATACCTGGCTCAAAATATACCGGGCTCAAAATTAAAATTATTTGCATTAGTTGGAAAAATGATGCATAATGGTGCACTACTCCTAGTAGGTTGCAAATAATCCCTAAGAGTTCTAATTGGTTGGTGATTATGGAAGTCTTCATTATTTAGATTATTCACATCACCTTGATTACTCTCTAAGTCTGCCATGATATCAAGTGTGTGAGAATGTGTGAAAGAATCAAATAAATTGCCTATCGAATTATTAGACTCAAATCTAACCAAGCAATTATCACTATCACGACACCAAACACGCATGCATAAAGCAAGAAAGAAAAAGAAAAAGAAAATAAAATAAAACAAATACCTTTAACAATAAAAAGAATTAAAAAGAAAAGAAAAACTCTAAAAGAAAACTAAACTACTTAAAAGAAAAGAGTTTGAGAGATATTACCCAATATGTGAAAAAATTTAATGCCGAAAACCTCTCCAAACAAAGTGGAACTCTTCTTTAATCGCCTAATCCCCAGCAACGACGCCAAAAACTTGTTGCGACTTAAATAATGCTCTCAAGTGCAGGATTGTCGTGAAGTAATAACTTGGTGAATCCGAGGTCGAATCTACAAGGAAAAGGGAATTGATTAGCAAATCACAAGAAAATAGAACTAAAATAATAAAGTTTAATTGAAGAGATTTTGATGGTTTGATAAAGGTTATTTAAATTGAGATAAAATAACAATATATTAAGGCGCTAAGATTTAAGGATCCACACACAACACATCTATTAGTAGTCTTAACAATATTTATTTTATAACTCAACTAAAATTCATATGAAGGATGATCTTAGCCAGATGATTTAACATTAAAAAGTCAAGATTAATTGTCTAAGGTAGTTTCATGAAATTGATTGATTTTAGGCAAAACAAAACTAGTGAATTAGTTCGCAGGGAATGCTAAGCATTTGACGTGCCCGAAGTCTACGATAAATCAAAGAATTATATAGAACTAAACACTTTTCTAGATGAGTAAATCAATCAAAAACATAATAAAATAAGCATTAAAACCCTAAAATAATTGTTAAGAACATACTAATAAACGGTTGGGTTTCGCCCCTTGCCTTAGCACGGCTTCTAGCAAGTCATAACACAAATAAAACTCTAAAAACTGTAAAGAAACTTTAGAAAAACCTAAATTACTTTCTACGGCATCTCCTCTCTGAATTTTGCCCTAAAGAGCCTTTAAATTGGTCAAGGAATCCTATTACAAGTTGAATTCCCATTGGGAGAAAATCTCAAGTTTTTAGGCTTCAATTAACCAACGTTTTTGGCCCATTTAACTTCACAATTCAGACTTTTGGTAATGTAAAAAGTTGTAGCCCTTTAAGTTAACTTTCCAGTCCAACTTGAATCATCTTGATTGGACATCCGAACTGAAAGTTATGCCCAAAATACTAACAGGTGCGCAAGCTGGAATCCTAGTCTGAATTGGACTTAGATTTGGTGCAAACTTCCTTTGATTCCTTGCTCTAATTGGACTCAAATTTAATTGGGTTGTCCTTCTTTAATTTCATTATGGCCCTTGTAAAATTAAAGTCCATTAGCCTTCTTCTTTGCACAAATCCACTTATTTAATTTCATTCTCCTACAAAATATAAATTCACGCATTAAAATTCAATTAAGTACGAAATTAATTATTCAACATTATTCCAAAATAAAATATAAAATGCATGAATTAACTCAAAATAAGTATGATTATGCTTTCTAATAATGATATAAATATGCAAAATTAAGCTATTATCAACAATCAAAAAAATCGCCTTTGGTAGGGCTTGGTTTCTTGATACGTAATATGAATAGTGAGGTTCTAGCTACATATTGTGTCCGGGTGGAGAAGCATTTGAATCCTCTCTATACAGCTGCTAACGCAATGAGAACAGCTTTTCAATTCTGCCAAAATACGAGTTTTCTCAAAGTGACAGTGGAATGCAATTTTGCCGAGTTGGTAGACCTACTGAAGTCGAATAGAATTTGTGCCCTTGAAGTTTCCTGGATCCTTGAAGACATTACTTTGCTTAAGGATAGTTTTGCTTTTATTTCTTTTGTTAGCTTACCTTTACGATGTAATCGTTCTGCACTAGCCTTGGCTAGTGCTGCAAAGGAGAAAGAAGACATTGTTTGGTTAGAAGAATGCCCTTCTTTTCACTTCCCCACCATGCAACGTGATTCTCTCTAAATAAAATCTACTATCGTTTCTGCTATTAAAAAAAAAAAAAAAAAAAACAAATAAAAAAGTTTCTTCAATATAAAAAAGATATAAAACAAGAACATTAATAGAGGAAAAAAAAAGAGTTTGTTGAAAGTGTATTTTAAAAAGTAGGTAGAATAGAAAATTGGTTTTCTAGCAAAAAAATTGCTAAAAATCTCATTATTTTATTGTGAGTACGTCACTTAGGTTATGTTTGGCAATTGTTCTTGTTTTTTGTTTCTCAAATTTTGTTTAATGAAATAAAAAAATAATAATAATAATTTAAAATTTTTCTTACAGGCTTAGTATTTTTTCCAAGAATAGATGAGATTTGTCATTTTTTTTTTTTTTGCTAAATTTTAAAATGGGTTCTTCCATTCCTAGAATTTTGTTCCCAGGGAACGAGAAAGAGTCATACGTTTCAGGCTTGTTCTTGATGGGATTGATCTGGATTTTGAATGGTGATTAATCAAATATCATTGTGACATAATGATTCTCAATTACATACATATCTTGGTTGAGATAATTGTTGGATTGGCTTGTGGGTTGGTAGCGTGAATCAAAGCTTATCTGTTGGATGTGTTGCTTTTTTTTTTCTTTTTTCTTTTTTTGATAAGCTGGCAGTGTTGCATTAGTTTCAGTATTTGGGGTTTTTTTTTTTTTTTTTTTTTTTTTCAATTTGATTTCTATTGGGTCTTTCGCTTAATAGTGTCCCTTGCTTTAGCTTTTAGATGTTGTGGAGTCCTTATTTTTTGATTGTTAACGTTGTTGCAACTGGTATATAAACCAGCCAAGTACACTTGAATAAAAGTTATAAAACATCTGAATTATTATCCAAAATATTTCTCAAGGAGGCCCTGATTACCTCAAAGTTCAAACCAATCCAGAAATTATCCTTTGTTCTCTGTTTTTATTTCGTTAGATAAGCCACCATAGAGTACTACCTTTATAGTTTGAGGATAGTAAAACAGAACAACTTCAAGTTGGATTTGATAATTTTTATGCAATGGGATCGTCTATGTTCTATGTTATCTGTATTCTACACTCATTGATTGCATTGACAAGTGGTTCTATGGCAAGGAGATCTCAGTGTTTAATTATGACATTGAAACTTCTCGGAAGCTTTCTGATTCAACCCCACATGATCAATTGCTGATCCAAAGCTCCAACGCTATGGCGGTGTTAATTCTATTCGTACTTGGGCTTTTGCTGTTCATGGTGGCACTTGAAACTTGAAAGGGACAGAAAGGTCCAGAGCTCTTTTGCTAAAATGTGTGTGGTTCTTCATCTTTTACTGGCTATTGGGAGAATTTACTTTGAGAGGAAGCTTGAGAAGGTACTGGCTTGGGACTAGCCAAGACAAGAGGTTGGGATATTGTGATGGTGCTCTCATTGGTGTTCTCTATAGTGTATTATTGTAGAGAAGGGATGTGTTTATTACACACAGCATGTTACACACAACTGACACAAGTTACACACATTTTAGTTTTTTAACTGAAATCGTGACTTCAATTCACGATTTTAGTTCAAAAAATAAATTGTGAATACAAAGTGTACAACAAGGTGGGATAATAATAATTTTCAGTTTACATAGAGGTTTCTATGATTTTGATTTGATTTTCAAGAATAAGAATATTAAAGAATAAGAAGAATAAGATATAAGTGTGTGTACAATGAATCTTTGAGTTAAAGGTTCAGAATTGGGGTTTCAAGGGAGAAAGAACACAAGCAGATCTTCGGAAGAAAGATCTGTCCTTTAGGGCTTCTTTTTTTTTTGGTAAATAAGGATAGCATTCAACAACTAAAGAAAAACAGAGGTTCCAGGACAATGCCTGTTAAGATACAACTCATTGAGGTCCTCCTCATAAGCAGAGACTATGTCCACAGGTAGACTGTCATACAAAATGAAGTCAACTACTTGATTGGCTCCCATCCTAGCTAATCTGTATGCACACTGATTGGCTTCACGGTAGCAGTGCCTTTCTTATGAATGAGATCAAGTTTTTTGTATCTTAATGTTGGATTTGTGGGGGTTTAATGTGTCTTAAAGGTTGTATAAAAGTGGAGAAAGGGAATCTTGGATTTTATAGGTCAAATAATATGAATTTTAAGGATTTTTTTTTAATACGTTGAATCTTAAGGCTTAAATTCATATTATTGCACCAACAATTTTTAGCAAAAATTTGCTACAGAATTTTATTATGACAATCTGTTATGGAAGGGTGTGCTTGGTGGAACAACTTAGATTTTGTGGAATTAGGCTATTGTTTTTTTGAGATTAGGTTGGATATAAAGGTTTGGTAAAATGAAGAAAGGTTCTCTTAATGTTCATGATTTCAAAGAATATGAATCATGGAGCTACGATTTAGGTTCTTACCCACATTTTGTTGTTGTATGTGATATGTAGTGGGGGTAAAAAGGGAGGCCTAACCCCAGATCAGGTCTAGCCCATCTGAGATCAAGTCAACCCAATTACAATCCACTAACCAATTGAAACATGATTAGGGATGCATCACCTCAAAAGAACCTACCGACGAGAACTTGCCTCCACCGAGGATATGGGTCGATGTCTAGGGGAACTTACCTACCGAGCATAAGATTTGGCATCAAGCACAAGTTACTAGGCGATCTTCTTAATGGCAAAATTTCGGACCCTACCTTTGGTAAATGATTTGACAAGTAGGAATAGTAGCATAGACTTAGAGTTCCACTTAGGTCCCAAGGGTGGGCCCACACACGTGTGGAATATTCCACCATCATGAGGGCTCCATTAAGAGGAGGGTATAAAAAGGTGAAGGGAAATTGAAATAGGGGTTGGAACAAAAGTTGAGGAGAGACACATGAAAGAAAAGGGAGAACGCAGTTTTGGGGATAGGGAAGTCCTTCTCAGACTTCAGAAAGGGAACTTGGCTATTTGAAAGCCTCCTCAGTTGGGCTGAATCTTAAGCAGCCTAGTAGCAGGGTACTACTAGGACTTCACCCATTACTATACAAACCACTTCTAGGACCTCCCATTGTGGTTTACACCCAGCCCAAAATACAAATTAATTGGGGGCTTGGGTCGAATCATCCCAGGGTTGTTGGAAGCAAACCACCACGTGATAGATTTTTTACTTAATTTCAACTTTGCTCTAATGATGATTTTAGAACTTGAAGCTACAAAATTGGCTTGTGACAAATTTTGGAGTTGTTGCAGTGGTGAAATTACTTTAAAGGAAGCAATCTAATCATTGACTTACGAAAGTGATCTTGTTTTTGTCATGGTGGCAAGAGAGTGGCTCTAATACCAAATGTTAAAAATCGTGAGTTAGTCTAAGGATTAGCTACTTTAAGGGAGCTAGGCCTCCAATAAAGAGACAAAGAATTGAGAACTAAGAGAGTAGAACTTGGTTATTATTCTACTTAATGATAGTAAAAGAGGGAACAACCTATTTAAACAAATGTTAGCCATGTTCAAAAACCAATAATATCATAACTAACTCTCAATATGATTGCCAAATGGCTGGAAACAACTTCCTAACAACCTAATATGCTTCTAATTAAGCACATGCTACATCAATTATACATATGGGCAAGAAACGGATCAATTACTGTCACATCTAATCTCCATGTACACTCTTGCACACATGCAACATGTCTCTTCTCTTGATACACTTATGCACACAACAACTTGTACACAACCTTAATATCTACAACACTATCATGCAACTTACAAGGTAGCAAGCAACAATATGTAGAGTAGCAGTCAGCAAATGGTTTACAAAGTAGTAGGCACTAGGCAGCTGTTGGTTTCCTATCAAACCATCCCCTTTTTTAGAACCTTATCCTTAAGGTGATGCTGTTGGAATGACAATAAGTCATAGGCAAGGAATACCTCTTTGTTGCATTCCAAGCATTAAAAAAAATATTATTTAAGAAATCCCTCAAATGCTTATAAAAAGAGTTTTGCTTTTTTTTTTTTTAATAAAAAAATTTTAAATCGATAGTTATCACAAGAGATGAGGGATTTGAATCTTGAATGTCTCTATTAGAAACATCAGAAAGTGTTATTTGAGTTATGTAGTTACCCTTTTTGTGCTATTTGCGGACTAAAGCTAAGGCCTTTCAATGTTGAGGGAGTTGGGCATGGTTCTCTATGCAGGATAGGCCTTGCGAACCAGTCTATGCACAAAACAACACACCCCAAGACATAGAACAATATATATAGACAACCCAATCATTGTTAGCTCAAGTACTATCAGTCCACATAATCAAGGGAGCGAATAAATATACTAATATACGTGATTATAAATAAAAATGCACACTACAGGATATGAACTAAAGAAATCTCAGTCCCAACTCACACAACCATACTGCCAACTAAGGACTGTAAAATTGTGGGGTTTGGAACGTGAGTCAAGATAGTCATCCTAATGATTGGAAGGTCTACAGATGGCATGACTTTTTATGAGGGAGGGAAAGATGCCTTTAGTGATGCATACTAACTATCTATGTTCTTGCCATAATATTATAAATCTTCTTTCTCTCTCCTAGGTCACTCCCCACTTTTTCTCTTCCTTCCTTATCAATTTCCTCTTATATCCACCTTGGTTTTCACGCTGCCTATTCATGGGCATTACTCCTCTTTTCATACCTAGGCTTGGGGATTTTCTTTTACTCTTTTGCCTATTATGGTCACTCAACTCCCCTTCGCACTACCTACTGACTACTGATATGAGTATTGGGCATCCCACTATGGGAGCCTTGATTTTGGCCTCGTGGCAAATAACCTCCTATTTTTGGTTAAGTATCAGTCTGCTGCAGCTTGCAGGGCCACCTACCTCATTCTTCCCCAAAATGGTTTTAGGGCTCATAAATGTTGTTTGTCTACACTTTCAAGCATACATTACATGACTCCCACTTGACTCTTTCATTTATGGTAAAGATGTTTTCTTAGCAGAGCATCTCTTAAAAGAGGTCTCAGCAGGATGCCAAAACTAAGGTTTTTCCCCCCTTTATTAAATCATTCCCTCTGAGCCTTACCAATTGTTAGGACATATGTAAATCATGTTAGGAACATATGTCATCTAGAATTGGCTAATCCTTTGACAAAACGCACTTTACTTGTAATTGGGTAGATCTAGGATATGTTTAATACTTCAAGGAACAAGAGTTCAAATCCAAGTGTTAAAACCATGCAAATATGTCCAAGAAACAAGTGAAGAAGTACTGGATTTTAAAACTCGACAACTAACTAGACAGATAACATCTATTGAGGTTCAAAAGGGATCTTCAGCCCGATGCTCGACAGCTGCTCAATAGATAACCTATCTATCAAGATTTACGAAAATTAGTTTTTCAGATC
>JARYZH020001502.1:0-27334 GCA_030021035.2 Notholithocarpus densiflorus | reverse complement strand
TCGAGATTGTCAATCATCTTGTGATGCTCCAAACCGACTAATGATATTATGAGTTTGATATGTGACAAGGATTGCACATCTATAATATTTCACCTTAGATCATTCCCATTGGCTTCTTAAAAAATATATGTAATTTGCATCACCATTATACATTTTATTTATTTTACATTATCACTTTAATAAAACTTACCTCTTATACCATTCTTTATTTTTCAATTTATCCCATTAATTAAATCAACATATTTTAAAAACAAAAACAAAACACCGACGCTAAAATATTAGATGCACCATGCTACGGAAAATTATTAGATACTCTCGGAGTACCATAAATGTGTACTCCCCACTCTCACATAAATGGTGGATCCCACCATGAATTTAATTAGTAGGATCCACCATTCATGTGAGATGAGGGAGTACGCATTTATGGTACTCCGGGAGTACACAATAATTTTCCAACGAAAAATTATTAGGTACTCCCGGAGTACCATAAATG
Organism: Notholithocarpus densiflorus; assembly: GCA_030021035.2. NCBI lineage: Eukaryota > Viridiplantae > Streptophyta > Magnoliopsida > Fagales > Fagaceae > Notholithocarpus > Notholithocarpus densiflorus. The sequence continues at coordinate 26,841 of JARYZH020001502.1, read as the reverse complement.
TGTACTCCCTCCTCTCACATGAATGGTGGATCCCACTATGAATTTAATTAATGGGACTCACCATTCATGTGAGAGGAGGGAGTACGCATCTATGGTACTCCGGGAATACACAATAATTTCCCCTCAAAAACCTTCCAATGAAATCATTTTCTAACTAAAAATAAAATCCACAAATTTCTTTGAATTCCAAGAGTTACCATGACCCTATATGTCTAACATGTTATAATACAATCCTAAAATTTATTTACACACCATTCCGATACGATTTCAATTTCAATTTGCTTGCTATTCCCTAAGATTTGAAATAAAAGAAGGAACTATCTTGGCTCAACAACTCAATAAGTAACCAATGATCTTAATGAGTAGGATCATGCATATAGAGAAAAAAAATTGTTCATAGTATACAAATTTCATGTTTGGTGATAGGATTTTTTGGTATTGGCTAATTCCATGACAAATATGCCTTTAAGTTTTGCAACTTGTGACTGGGAGCCCAATAATCTCTGGAGACAGAATTTTTGCTCCTAATGCAAGTATTTTGAAAGCTAAAATCTTCAAAGGTTGGAACAAAAATCAATAAAGAAATGGGTATATCCATAACCAAAAACAAAAATAAAAATCTAAACAAACCAATATAAATTAGATGGCTCATTATCATTGTCATTGTCATCAATAGGTGGTACATAATCATCATCATTTACCACAAATCTAGCTCTATTTTTTTTTTCCCATTTGCACAATTGGGCTGAGAAGAATCCTTTGGAGAAGTTGACAAATGCTTCAACCCAAAGCATCGATTCTCTCTTGGTTATGCTTCATTCTAACCAATCTTGCCATCTCATACTTTGGTATATTATGAGTATCTTTGGCCTTTTTGATCATTTTTTGGAACTATATATTGACATGAGAGATAAGTACAATTGCTACTAACATTATATATCATAATTCACATCTTTATCCATATCAAGATCAAGACAAGGGCAAAACTTTAACACAATTGTTACAAACATAATCTACACATCATAATTCACATCAATATTCATATCATGTTCAAGATAAGTACAAAACTTTAAGATATCCATAGCAATTGTGTAAACTTTAAGACAATTGCTATTAACTTTACATATTATAATCCACATCAATATCCATATCAAGTTCAAGAGAAGTACAAAACTTTAAGACAATTTCTACTAACTTTACATATCATAATTCAAATCAAGATTAAGATAAGTAAAAAACTTTAAGACAATTTCTACTTAGATGACTCCAAATCAATATCCATATCAAGATCAAGACAAGTACAGAACTTTAAGACAACTACTACTTAGATGATGCATCATAATCCACATTATTATCTATTTCAAGATTAAGACCATTAAAAACTTTAAGACAATTGTTATGAACTCTACATATTATAATCCACATTAATAAACAAAGTCATGATCAAGACAAATACGAAACTTTAAAACAATTGCTACTTAGATGACTCATCATAATCCACATCATTATCCATTTCAAAATCAAGACCATTAAAAACTTTAAGACAATTGTTATGAACTCTACATATCATAATTATCATTAATAAACAAAGTCAAGATCAAGACAAGACAAGCACAAAACTTTTAAAAAATTGTTATGAACTTTAAATATCATAATTCATATTAAAATCAAGATCAGGTATGTCATGTTCTTCATTTTGATTAGTGTCTCTTGAAGTTCCACCTTCAGGAACAACCTCAACTTCAATATCACCCATACAATATTGAACATTATCTTTAACATTGATAGGGACAACATCAACAATTGCTTCTTGCTGGAATGCATCATTAGCTTTTGTATTGTCATTGGATTCTCCATTCCCGACTTCCAGGACATCAAACACGCCTCTATGTTGGATGTATTGCACATTAATAAACAAAGTCATGATTAAGACAAGCACAAAACTTTAAGACAATTGCTACTTAGATGACTCATCATAATCCATATCATTATCCATTTCAAGATCAAGACTATTAAAAACTTTAAGACAATTGTTATGAACTCTACATATCATAATCCACATTAATAAACAAAGCCAAGATCAAGACAAGACAAGCACAAAACTTTAAGACAATTGTTATGAACTCTACATATCATAATCCATATCAAGATCAAGCTCAGGTATGCCATGCTTTTCATTTTGATTAGCGTCTCTTAAAGTTCCACCTTCAAGAACAACCTCAACTTCAACATCACCTATACAATATTGAACATTATCTTCAACATTGATAGGGACAACATCAACAATTGCTTCTTGTTGGAATGCATTATTAGCTTCTGTATTGTCATTGGATTCTCCATCCCCGACTTCCAAGACATCAAACACACCTTTATGTTGGATGTTTTGCACAACTTGCCAAGGTTCACCCAATTTGGTATCATGAATGTAGAATACTTGTTTTGCTTGACTAGGTAGTATAAAATGGTCATTTTGATACCACCGAGACGTTAATGCTTGTGCAATGTGCGTAGGTTCTTATCATTCTCCTTCGACTATTGGTACCAGTATTGTACCATTCACACGGGAACAAAACAACTTTATGGTGAAACATATATTCTAATTTCCAAATTTTGCACACATGATCATAGAAGTCGTGCATTTCTCCCTCATGATCCCCTTCGATAGATACACCGCTATTTTGAGTTACACGATGATTGTCTAGGTTACTTGTATGGAACCTTGCATCATTGAACATACAAACTGTGTACTCTTTCACTAGCGGCTTAGGACCATTTGCTAATGACCATAATTGTTTTGTAACTTCTGATGACTCGTTAACTTTCAATATTTATCTATAATGAAATACAACATGTGACATTAATTAGCAATGAGCAATGATCAAACTATACAAATATTTAATAGTATTTAGTGTGTGATAAAATTCAAAATGTCTTACACGTTCTTTGAACTACTTAGGAAATTCTTGTCGTTGTATTTGGGTTATGTCTTCTCGAGTAGAATTATGCAATGTGTTTTTGTGTTCACTGTTCAAAACAAGGTGATTTATATTCAGATAAACATTGCTAATAGTATTCAAGACAACTCAAACATCATATGCATATGACATCACATACTTTAAAAGACAACTCAAACATCGTAAGCATTGTCATGTGGAGCTCTCTTTGACAAGGAATTTTTTTCACATAAATTCTTTACTTAAGTGTCATATCAAAGATAAGGACTAATTAAAATTCAAAAGATAAGAACTCGTTATTTTCTTAGAATCGTTGTATCAGGACATTCCTTAAGTGCTACGTCAGAGATAAGGACTAATTAAATTTTAAAAGATAAGGACTCTTTATGTTCTTGGGTTCATTGTGTTAAGATTAGACCCCAATTGAGTCATATTTTAACCAAATAATTAGTTAGATTAATTATGTTGTAGATTTGATTTAAACAAATATCAAACATTCACAAATCACATGAACACCAAGATTGATGACCTAGGAAAACTTTTAAACCTGTGATTTTAAATTAAAAAAAAAAAAAAACTAGAGAAGATTTAACCTAAAAAATCATCAATGCAACATTTCACTAATAGAATAGAAGTTTGTACAATAGGCTTAACCCTAAATCTATTACTACCTCATGTTGCTGAGAAAAAAAGCAAGACTTGAAATCTAGCACGAATCTTGATCAGTCGAGATAAGTGATTCTTTTCTGCACTTATCTTTTTCTGATTTCTTGAGTCTTCATCTTTGTAGAACTTCTGTTTATTTGTTTAGACCCTTTAAAAAATATTGTTTAACCTAATGAATTAGTTAAGTGTTTACTTAGGTTAATTATAAGATTTAGGTTAAACAGTAATAGATCATAGTATGCACAGTAGCGGAAAAGTAAATAACACAATGATATGATCACATAGGAAAACCAATTAAACGAACTGTTTCAAGGTAAAAACCTGTGGAGAATTTAACCTAACTATCCTCAAGGTAAAACAAATCCACTATAAAAGAATTGAAGTTTTTATAATAAGATTTAATCCTAAATCTATTGCTACCTTCAGTAGTAACTTACTAACACGATTATGTGCAAGCTCCGAATTCATGGACTCCTTCTCTCTTGGATTTGCACCACATAAGCACCCACACTTGTGACTTTGAGATCCTACTCAAAGGTTTAGCATCACAAACTTTCTAGTTTGTGACTCCAAGACCACCCTTGAAGGTTTAGATCATTAGCAGATGTTGATCTTGTTGCAGCAATTTCAGATCTACCGGTTTTAATGGTATAAGAATGATTTTCGGCAGTGACTTTGAAAGAGGAAGGCATAATACCTTTTAGATCTCATAAGAGCACTTCCAAAGTCTCTAAAAACATGCCTTAGGGTTTCCTTTATATACTACGTGAAATAGATCTAAAACCCTAATCACTTAATGGGCTTATGGACTATTGGGCCGAAATTAAAATTCTGCAGATGCGATTCTCGATTGGTCGAACTTGGCATGTTTTGAATTCTTGAACTTGCAGCTTTATTTTTCTTGTATTCTGACTTGCAACACCTTGAGCATTGTCTAATAAATCCTATAGACTCTAAGATCTATATCTAGACAAGTTTGTGCTCACAGTTTGCCAATTGTTCTAAAGTTTTAGAACCTAACAACTTCATTTGTCTTATTTAACTTAATATTTCTAGACTAAACAACTAGACAAACTAAGTTCTAACAGTTACAATTTGTTCATGGTTGCCAACCTAAAAATATAGACTTTACACATTGTTTCAAGACTTTCCTCTCTCTCACAAAGCACAAAACTTTTCATATTTCCACTCACCATTTTCACCTATAGAACTTCTACTACTTTATATACACCTAACGTTAAAAAAACTTTGATGCCATATGTTAGGTGCTTTTTTATTATGTTTTAGCCTTCATAATTTCTTGGTTTCTTTGTAATTTTTTTACTATTATTTAGTGTGGTATTGGTATGAGCCTCAACCATAAAAGTAAAAAATGATGATTATTTTGGAGTTTTTTTTTTTTTTGAAAGCTCGAATTTGTATGAAAACACAAGAGCTGTTTAGACCCGAAATTAAAATTACGGCTTGGTTGATTTTACTTTAACTTAAACTAAGTGCGGAATAGAGTAAATGCGAGCGGATAAACAATATAACTACTCTAAGCCATATTCATCAAATCACAACAGTAAAATGAAAGCTAAAATAGTAGGGAAGAAGAATGCAAACACAAGATAACACGCCGATGTGTTATCGAAGAGGAAACCGAAGAACTCGGCAAAAAACCTCTTCGTCGCCCTCCAAGCGGTAAATCGATCCACTAGAGAATAAATTGGAGTACACGAATAACAAAATACTCTCCAAGCCTAGTCTACCCCATGTACTCGAGCCCTCCAAGCTCCTACTACCAACTGACTTAACGAAGCTTTGTCTTCTCTAGCTCTCCAGATCACGCAATTCAGCCCGATTGCATCCACCAAACAAATGGCTTCTTCCAATGCTTCCCAGTAGTACCAAAACCTCACTTTACACTTAGGATGCGTGTGGTAAGTGTTTGGGCTTTCAACCTCTCAAGGATTTGGAAATGGAGAGGTAAGAGTTGAGGAAAACCACAATGGATTGTGTAGAGAATTATGGGTATAACAATCTCTCACTCTCAAGGGTAGTGGCTAGGGTTTTCTCTCTGAAAAGCACTCCTCAACATATGTGGGTAATGTGGGTATATATAGTGTAGGTAGAGACCTAGTGTATCAGATATGACAAATTGGCAAAACAGGATGTTTTGCGGGTATCTCGCAGGACGGCCTTACCTGCAAGACACTCACGGAAACCAGTTGTCACAATCTGTCATGACTCTTTGCATTCCAGTCATGTGCTGAGCACATGCTTCACTTTGCGGGAAGGCTTCTCGCGAGTTACCCGCGAAAACTTCTTTAATCTTCAAATTGCCTTGAGTCTTTACACTCTCTCTTACACACAACCCTTACAATGAAATCCCATATAAAATACAGGGTACAAAAGATTGAACAAAATTACAATCAAATTTGGCACGGAATTAAAGCCAACACAAAATAGTTGTAAATCACAACTTTACATATTGGAATCAAGATTATCTCAACTTTAGTTGCAACCTCAAGTTTAGTTGCAACTATTCAAGAATAGTGTGCAAATGGTGTACAGACTACAATCATATTGTTAGTTCCCTCCATCAAAGCTACAATTAAGTAATTCTTCACATAATTTTTATGTTCTTTCTCATGTATCTTTCAAGTGCAATACTTATCCACCTGTATCTTTTTTATTACTTTTGTTAGTGCCATTAATTATAGTTGTTGCGGTTTGTTAGGATTAGTTTCAAATTATTTAATTTGTTGTTACGGTTTTGATATACAATTGTAAGTTAAATAGTGTGTTCTACTTCTCAATATAGAGACAAAGCTCATGTGTAAAATTAATAATACAAGATCAGTTCTCCCAATTTTGGCTTATACGTTTCTTGAATTTTAGCATTCTCTTTTTTTTTTTTTTTTTTTTTAAAGGATATAAAGGTCCTATTAGAGGCAATTAAATATTGATAAATTGAAGTATATTTATCCAATTTTGCTTTGTTTGATTACATTTTCTTTATGTTGGTACACAAATAATTTTTTTCATTGAGATTATGAACAAAGTGTTTGAGATTGGAGTCTTGAGATTTGGTGGTGAGAATGAAGTGGATGAAGAATTGTTATTTTGTTATTTTAAATATTAAATTTATAATATGGTATAGATTCCTAGAAATTTCTAATAACTACGCAATTCTAATCTCATTAATATATATATATATATATATATATATATATATATAAAAGTAAAGAAAACCCACTCAATAGTTGGAAACTACTTCTAAGATAACGAAAAATTAAAAAATATGAATTAAGAAAATTAAGTTTCAAAGTATTCAGCAATATTATGGGAAATATTATAAATACTATATAAAAAATGAGAATTATATATGGGTCTTAAAAAAATAAAAATTATTTTTAAATGAAATTACCAAGCGTCCGCACATTGCGCGGGACATTATCTAGTTATAATAAAACGGCTATACACATAAAGTCAGCTGAAGATTGTAGGATCAAATTCGGTGCAGTGCAGTTTTTTTGTAATGACTTATAGTGTACTAAGTAAATATATTAATTTTTAAATAATATAATTAAATATGACTATACGTTCAGAACCATGTAATTTTTAAGCCTATAAATTTTTATGTTTTATATACTTTTTATTGGTGCAAACACAATAATAAGAGATGGGTTCAAGTTACACCTAGTGTAACTCTTTAGAGTTACACATTTTTTAAACCGTTGGATTTAAGTAGATCCAAAAACGTTTGATGTCTGACTCTCTTTCTCTCTACGTTTCTCTCTCTCTCTCTGTCTCCTCCACCATTGCTCCTCCTCCATTGTTCCACCTCTACAGGAAAAAAAAAAAAAAAAAAAAATCCCATACAAGTCTCTTTCTAAAAGAAAATTAAAGCTTTTAATAAAATATAACCAACAATAATTCCGTATTAGCAAAAAGTGAGAATTTTTCTCAATGCATTAGATTTAGTTCCAATGAATTGTCAGTTCTTTCCATGATTGATTGGATAGAGTTAAGCATTACGGAAAAACTTGTTGTGGAAACCAAACTAAAAACATACCTAACTTTCATTCAGTCATTTCTTAAAAGATCTTCCAATTCTTAAAAAATTCTGTATTGACAGTAATGTGAAATTTCCATTATTGAAGAAATTTAGCATAAACAATTGCCCTAAATTAAAGACATTTGCATTCAGACATGCCAGTTCAAACATGGAGGTTCGTAAAGGACTCGTGGAAATAAATTCAGAGGACAATCGTCATACAACTTCGCAATCACACATCAATGAAAGCGTAGATATTTTTTAAACTTTCCCCCTTCTCTTATTTTTGAGTTTTTTAAATGCTAAAATTAAAAATATTTTAGCCTATTTAATTTGTACATATGTTTGTGAGGATCTGAGTTTGTAAGAGTTGAAAAAGAATTTATTATTGCCGCAGATTGTGCTCGCCAACTTGGAAAGTTTGGAACAGTCCTTAATAGACCTGGAAGAGAAACAGCAAAACCAACATTGTCAAGGTCCTTTTGCAAAATAACAAACATGCATTGAGAAAAATTCTTACTTTCTGCTAAATTGGAATTATTGTTGGTTATATTTTATTAAAAGCTTTAATTTTCTTTTAGAGACTTATATGGGAATGGTTTTTTTTTTTTTTTTTTTTCTTTTGCTGGCAACTTGTAGAGGTGGAACAATGGTGGAGGAGAGAGAGAGAGAGAGAGAGAGAGAGAGAGAGAGAGAGAGAGAGAGAGAGAGACGTCAAACATTTTTGGGTTTAGAGATAGGCTTAGAATGTAATAATTAAGGGTAATTAATGAGATCCTAATAAGAATATTTGTAATAATGAGGGTCTTTTTTTAACCGTTAGATCTACTTAAATCCAATGGTTTAAAAAATGTGTAATTCTAAAGAATTACGCTAGGTGTAACTTGAACCCATCTCCAATAATAATGGAAATAACACAAATGAAAACTGAATAATACTTCTAAATATTATTAAGTTGAAGATAAAAATACACAACACTATTTGGACAGAGGCACGATACTCGCTCTCTTTAAGGAGATTCAAGCCCTTGATTGACTTCCTTCGTCTCCCTCTTGCGCACGTATTTAGCACAATATCTGATTTAATACATATCAGCCCATTAATCACCATAATTAAAAAGAATAAAAGAGTCTCTATCCTCTTCAATGTGGGATTACATATTTCACTAACTCTTTATCTTCCATATTAATTTCCATATCATTATAATTATGTTGTCATATTTATTCATTTTAATTGAATAATATTAAAATGCGCCAACACTTTTAAAATTTTAGAAAATGTATAGTTCTTAGATTGGATTGTAAATATCATAATGATAATACACAAATATGTAGTTTAGATATTCTCTCATTTCTACAACTTTAGTATAAGATCCCAATTCCATGCTTAAAAAAGGACATAGTAACAAATTGAAATGGCTTAGTAGTTCGCATTTTTATTAGCTTAGTAGTTCGCATTTTGAAGGGGTTGAAATTTCAAAAGCATGCAACAAGGTAGCTAATGTGAGTTGTATAACTTGTAGTGCAAATGATATCCTAGGGCACACTCTTCTATCACAATCAAATGGTAAGTATTCGAAATTTTGGCCCCTAACATCAACATCCTTGTGGGTTGTAAGAAATCTTTCAGGTCGAAATTCATTTGGATCTGACCACACGTGTGGATCTCGATGAAGATTTGGAATATTAATAACGAGTCGAGTGCCTGTTGGGACATGATAGCCATCCAAAGTATAGTTTTCAGTGGACTGGTGCGGCATTAAGAGTGATATAAACGCATTGTTTCTTTGATAATAGCTTGGAGATGGAAATTTTCATGTCCGATTCCTCTACTAGCTTTTCTCTACCAACCTAGAGGTCTAATTCTTGTTAGACTTTCCTTAAAACTTTATCGTTGTTGAGATGTAAAGAGAGAGCCAAAGTTAATGTTACAGTTTTTGTGTCTGTACCAGCTAAGATAAGGACCTACAAAAATAAGAAAAATTGCATTTGGCCTAGCTTAATTATTTGGTTAAAGAGGAGACAAAAAGCGTATGTAAGCAAATAAGTTAGTTTTAAACCAATAAACTAGTTTTTTTTTTTTTTTTTTTTTTAAATTTAATTGTTACATTATAAGTGGAAAAGGGAATATAAATCTTAATTACCCCCATACAAATGTGATAAAAAGTGTCTTTAGAAAAATATATTAATTTTTAACAAAAAGATCAAGTTTAAAGTACATGAGTTAGTTTAAAAAAAAAAAAAAATTGTTACATTAAGTGGAAGTGGAGATTGGAATCTTAACTTTCCTCTTCAAACAGAACTACTGAACTATAAGATTCTTAGTTGAAATAAGTTAGTTTGAACAAGATTTAGGTTAACGGGTGTCCTTAAAAAAATTTTATACCATTTTTTTAGAAATATAAAACATGGTAAAAAAAACAATTACTTTTTTCTTTTTCCATAAAAAGAGGGCTTCTATTAACAAAATCATTTAAACACAACTCACAGGACAAATATAATTTTTTATTTGATAATTCGACAAATTATCAAAGACCACTTTTCCAAGTTACTTTCTAATTCCTTCTCAAAAAAAAAAAAAAAAAAAAAAAAAAAAAATTACTTTCTAATTTTCCAATGGCGGGCTCTCAAATGCTCAATGAAAAATTAAATGGCGCATTATTATACCATAACAAATATTGATTTATCAAATGATATCGTCTCAAATTGTGCATATACTTGAACATGAAGGCGTGGAGTGAGATGGACTTCAAGTGGGGTGGCTTTTTGGTTGGTAAGCCCGACTTTCTCTGTCATGTCCACAGGTTCATCCGAAGGGCTTGCAATTTAGAAATTATGCAACAAGGTAGCAAGTGTGAGTTGTGTAACTTGTAGGGCAAATGAAATACCAGGGCACATTCTTCTACCACTACTAGACATGGCAATACAGGTCAGAATTTTATGATCTGACTCGAGCCAACTCGAAAAATACCTGACCCGAACCCGATTTTTTGCGGGTCAACCCGACCCGACCCGACCCGGATAACCCGTGACCCGACCCGTTAAAAAAAAAAAAATTTAAACTACATCATGATACTAAGTGCATAAAGCACAAAGTATCAAAACTAATAGTTAATATATTATAGATATAAAGTTATAAACAAGTCAAGACATGACATGAGAGAATGACTATTTGAGCTGTTTTTTTTTTTTTTTTTAATTTTTTTATTTGCTGAAGACTATTTCATCACAACCAATAAGAGCTCACAAATCACGGACATGAGTGACATGAGACAAGACAACACAAGGCTCAAGGCTGTCAAGACAACCATTAAAAAAAAAAAAAAATCACATTCAATAGAATCAATACTAGCTGTACACGGTGATAAGTTTTGTCCAGGGTCAAAAAAATGGTAATAAATTACAAGGATTAGCTCCTTCCTTTTGAGCAGATGCTTTAAATGTTTTGTTGACTTGGCTTAGGTGGGTGCATGGTATTCATGCACTATGCCAAGCTTTTATAGTATAGAAAATTAGCTAACTTTAGATTATTTTTTTTTCAGAAAAAAGAAAAAAAGAAGAAAAAAAGAAGAAGCTAACTTTGGATTTACTTCGGTATAATAATTGCAAGCATAATTGTCAAAACGTGAATCATGTTGTGAATCGATTTTTTTTTTTTTTTTTTTGTATAGTATATAATAAGAATCACAAACTCTTAATAAAAACTAGCATCATCATACGTGCTCCGCACGTGCGATGAGCCTTTTTTTTTTTTTTTTTTTGAGTTTAAAGTAATTTTTCAATTCAAATTTATCTATTGTTAGTGAATTTACACATGAAGAAATTTTTAAGAAACTAAAATTTAGAATTTGAAATAGAGTAAACTGTTGGTTTAGTGTTTGCTACTTTTTAGGAAAAAAAAGTTTCTTTGGTAGTTTTTTTTTTGTTTTTGAATTTTGTTGAATTACAATTTTAACCCTGTTTTTTTATTTTTTAGGAATAAGGATTATCTAATTAGATTAGGGGTATTTGTGACATTTTTTTGAAGCCATAACTAACTTTTTGAATCGTCTTAATATATAGAGATTAAAAAAAAAAAAAAAAAAACTATAGGTATACATATTCAAAGGGTATATTCATTATAAATTTTGAATATATTCAACTAATGACTAATTTATTCATCACATATATAATAATATTTAACTAGCTAACTAAATAAATTAAATTAGCATGTGTTTATAAGTTATAACATACACATTCAAATTGACTAAACTTAGTGGTTAACTCAATTAGTAAAATCTATGATGGTTGAATAAGTGATTTGGGTTTCTTAGAAGCTAATGAATAGTGGCCATTACGAATTACAAAGAATTTCCCCGTTCGTCCATAAAAAATCAGCCTTCACCTGCACACCAGGCTAGAAAAAACTTTGTTCCTTTTTTTTTAATTTGTGTTCCTCCTTTGCTCACAATCTATCACCCCCAAAAGATCCAAATCTTAATAATAAAATAAAAGAATTTCATGCTTCAAAAAACCATAAAAACATCCAAAAGAAAGAATATTAACAAGTTGTTACTTTGCTGGCTTACTTGTTCTGTTTGTTTTAAGATCTATCTCTTTTTGAAGATGTAAACTTGTAATTATATGCATTTTGACAATGAACGATTAACATTGAAGACTTTTTCCATCATGAATTTATGACCAAGGTTTTCAGAACCGGACTGGACTGGGAGGTCGGACCGTGAAAACCGGAAACCGAGATGAAAATCGGTTTTTTAAACCTAAAGAACCGGATTTTTTGTTAAATCTGTGAACCCCTAAAACCAGGGTCGGATCGCACGAACCGGTGAGAACCGTGCGGTCCAACCCCTTAGCAATTTTTTTTTTTTTAACAACTTAACACAATTTTATTCTACTTAATTAAATTATCCATCTCTTACAAGGAATAAAAAAAAATTATAATTAAAATCCTTCAAAGATATTCAACTTTACTTCAAAAATTAATCATAAATTTTAATATTTTCATGGTTATTATTTTATTTTATTAATTTTCTTATTTAATTATTAAATATATGCTTGAAAATCATTAAATTTCCCTCACATATATAGATATATTGTCAATTTTGCTAGTTTTATAAATTTAATATCTATATTTAGGCTTTAATTAATTATTAAATTAATTATGACGTCATCACGGTTCGACCCCGGTTCGACCTAAAAAACCTTGAACCTCTCCCTTTTACTGTTCAATGAACAATCTGGGTCTGAAAACCCTGTTTATGACTATAAATAATTTTTGTCATGCTCAAAACTGTCAAAATTGGAAGGATATTAACAAGTGACATTAAGTGCAATTCATTTGTTTAATTGATTTTATTCATTCTCTTTAAACAGGTTGTCATTAATTTGTTTTTGTAATTAATAATAAAAAAAAAAAAAAAAAACTCGTTTGAAAAATACGGGTCAACCCGACCCGACCCGATCGACCCGTTTAAAAATGACACGTTTGACCCGTCGACCCGATTGACCCGACCCGCCCATTTTGCCACGTCTAACCACTACCAAATGGTATCAATTCAAAATTCTGGCCCCTAATGTCAAAAGTTGTCAACATGCCTGTGGGTTGTAAGGAATCTTTTTGGCTGAAATTCACAAGGATCCTCCCACACGTTTGGGTCTCGTTGGAGTTTCGGAAGATTAACAAGGAGCCGTGTGATTGCTGGGATGTGGTAGCCAACTAAAGTACAGTCTTCCATAGACTTGTGTGGCACTAAGAGTGGTGCAGCAAGATGTAAACGCATTGTTTCTTTGAGGATAGCCTGAAGACCAAATTTTTTTTGCCTTTCTCTACCGATTTGGGTGTCTAATTCTTCTTGGGCTTTCTTTAAGGCTTCATGATTTTTGAGAACTAAAGCGAGAGTCTGTGTCAATGTTATTGTTGATGTGTTTGAAGCTGCTACGATAATGTTCTGCAAATGTGTCATGACAGGAAATGGAGGATTAGATGGTCGGCTAAAGTTTTAAGCTTTTTGACCTTGGACCAATTATCAAATTGAGTAGCTGCAAGATTTAAATTACGTTAATAATCCAGAATATGTAGTTGTCAAGGGCTTTTACACTATGGACCAGTGGCGGAGCCACGTTGGGATCGAAGGGAGCCTTGGCTCCCCTAAAAATTTTGAAAAAAAATTAGTAAATATATATATAAAAGCAAAGTAGAACCCCAAAAATATATATATATATATATATAAATATATTTATTTATTTTGAAGTTCTTCTAACCAAATTAAAAAGGTTTTAAAGACTACTTATCCTTTTGGCCCCCATATCCCAAATAATGTATCTAGAAAAGACTAAAATTACATACAACTTTCATTTAGACAGGAAACAATACAATTAGTGATAATAAACGTCAAAAAATTACTACAATAATTAGACATTTACATATTAAGATGAACACAGAGTTATTTTAAAAATTATCTCAACAAATAAAGGGAAAAAAATTATAATTTTAACACTTCTAGGTTTACTTGCCCCACAGTAGTAGAAAGATTGAAGTTCATGCGCCGCTGCAGGTCCATAGATGACTCTCTCTCTTGCTCTCTCTGTCTCCGTCTGCCTTTGTTTTCTGTATTTCTTTCCTCTGATAGTTTGGTTCTTCTTTGTCATTAACAATGTAACAATACACTGATACAAGTGAATAGTAACTGTAGAACTCATCAATCTTTATCCTCCTCCACTAAACAACCACGTGTGTGGTTAAGTTTTTTTTTTTACTAAAGTAGCGTGTAGCCGGGTATGTAAAACAGTGAAGTTTGCAGACCTCATTCCCACTTTCTCAAGTACTTTTCTTTTCTTTTCTTCTTTTCTCATTTGACTTTTCACACATCAGTTATCATATGTAATAATAGTATGTTTATTTCAATATATCATATAGCATTATAAATAGAAATGTAGCTAATTAAAATACACTACTTTCTATGATTAAATTTATAGACAAAATAATATAACATGTATTTGGTTGTAGTTTACTAGATTTTTTTTATGCATTGAATAATTGAATGATTGTTTGCCTTTTATTTAGTAATCATTAAATTATTAGTATTTTTTAATCTCATTTACTTAATGGGTGATAATTTTATTTGAAAAAAACCTAGGTTGATGGGCAAGTTTAGGACTATTGACTCATTATATATATATAAAGGAAGACGGTAATTTAGAAAATAGTACACTTTTGGATTTTGATGTTGAGGCGTCAACTTCCAATGAGCGTTATTCCAAAATTTAGAAAATAGTACACTTTTAGATTTTGATGTTGAGGCGTCAACTTCCAATAAGTGTCATTCCAAAATTCCAAGGATTGAACCCGAAGAACATTGTGGAAGTGGAACTAGAAGAAATTCATTTAAAATTTTCATCACTTACTTCCAATGAAGTTGATGTTAGAACTTTAAAACGAGATCCAATATTATTAACTTGTATATTGATTATTAAATTGTATACATTACTATTTTAGATTTTATACTTTATATATATAGAGAGAAACTAATTTTATGTTTGGGCCCTTCCAAAGATAAATTTTTGGCTCCGCCATTGCTGTGGATGTAAATTATTAAGCCGAATCACGTAAACTTTCATGTGTACTCTTTTTTATGCTTCTATTCTTCATTCAATTATCACACACAATCATAAAAACGACTTTAACAGTAGCGAGAACGTATAGTAATGATGAAAATATTCTACTTGGGTAGCAATTTCGTCCCCATGCCATGTACGATCGAGATCCACCTAGCCTGCGACATTTTCGTTTGTTGTTGTGTGGCATGTGCTCGATAAGGATCCCTTTGCTTTTTGGCAACACTGGTTTGACTTCTAAATAATTCTACAATCGTTGAAAATTTTTTATCGTACGATATGACAAATAAAAACCATTTCTGGAATTCCAAATGGCCCATGAAATTTTTTTTGGAGGAAAAATTGGCCCATGAAATGGTTCCTTACAAGTTACAACTAGAATTCATTTTTCGTCAGGCTCACTGTCATATTTTGGATCTTCCTTAGTCCGAGTGTCCACACGTTTTGGGCTAAGGGGCCAGACAGTGTACGTTGAGCTTCTTGGGTAGCACATTTTTTGAAGCGGGCCATATGAAAATTTTGTTTAGGCCATTTGGTTTGTTCGTTATATATATATATAAATATATATATATATATATATATATTTTAAATTGTTTATAGCACGGGTAAACCCATCTGACCCGCAGGTTGATCCGTCCCAAAAATTAAATGGTTTGGGTCGGGTATTGTCCTTTGGATTTGGGTCGATTAATGGGTCCAAGTCTAGATTTGCCAGGACTATATTTGAGTATTGAGCTTTGTGGACTATAGCAGTAGATACTTCTGGTCCATAAGGACCATAACTGAAAGAAAAATCAAACAAGAAATGAGTGTATCCATAACTGAAAGAAAGTTCTAAACAAATTATAATGAAACGACACACATATAAGTCAGCTCGAGTTATTTTCGGCGTAGTCTTTTGTAATGTTATTAACCCAAACCCACTGGGTCTGGTTCTTTTGATTATTTTTATGTTGGACATGGCTTTGAGGTCAATGATGTTTTTGGTTTAAGTTTTTATATTAGATATTATAATGGCCTTTTGTAATATATGGATATGACGTTAGTTTGCCTTCCTTGGTTTGGTTGCATATGTAATTATTTTTTTTCTTTCTTTCTTTGTTTGTTCATGATTATATGGATTCTATTTATAGGTAAGGGTGGCAATTTTTATCAAAACCCATGAACCCACCCATTACCCACTTAATTTGGATAAGTCTTGACCTAACCCAATTAAATATTTGGGTTAAATGGATAAGACCAAAATGGGTAATTCAATTAAATGGGTTTTGATGGGTAAACCATTGGGTACCCAACTACCCATTTAAAATTTAAAGTTTAATACTTAATAAAACAAAAAGCCAAAAACCCTAACAAACAAGAGAACATCACTGCAGCTAGGGGTGTTCACCAAACCGCATAAACCGCACAAACCGCACCAAAACCGCCCACAAAATGGCATAATAGCACCGCACCGCACCGCACCCTCTCTATATATTAATATATTTATTTATTTTTAATATTAAATATATTATTAATAGTTTAATAACCCTAGTTTTCAAAAAAAAAAAAAAAAAAGTTTGATAACCCTAGCAAGTATTGACTAGGAAAGCTAGCCCAAAATAAAGAAAAAACTAACTCAATAGTTTAAAACTTGACCCAAAATAAAGGGAAAAATTAGTTTTGGGCTAGGTAGAAAAAACCCAAAATTTAAAAAATATACTGATTTCAAACCGTTCAAATTGCATCTTATACATAGCACTGCAAATATGAGGTGCGGTGCGGTTATGGTTTTGGCTAAATTTTAAACCACACCGCATCGCACATGTGACTGCAAAAATAAGGTGCGGTGCAGTTATGGTTTTAGTTAAACTGCTTCGCAAAATGCGGTGCTAAAAACGGCCCAAAACCGCATCGCACCGCATCTCACCGCACTGCGAACACCCCTAACTGCAGCTACAGCCAGTAGCCTCTTCTTGTATCTGATGTAAATATTTTCTCCTCCATTTTGTAGGCGTTTTCTTAGCTACCAAACTAGACAAAATCTAAATACCTTTCCCTTTTTGACTCTGCTTTGTAAAACACCCACAAAACCTCACTCACTCACGTAGAAAGAAGAAGAGCACATAACAAAAATTGGGGGAAACATCGTTGGGCTATGATTTGGATTCATGGCGTCAAAAGCGACATTGGAGGGACCCAAGACAATGTGCTATGATTCGAACTTCATGGCATCAAAACCATGGATATCATTCACTTGAATATGTCTTACCAATCTGTAATTACTCTATATTTTCCTTAAGTTTTTACTAATCCTATGTTTGTTTGCCGAGAAAAGTTAGGAGAAAGGGAAAAATAGCCATCTTAGGTTCAGTTTGGCGTTTGTGTATTTGCTATTTTGCTTTGTTTTAGGGCATAATTTGTTTTGAGGGAAAATATTTTCTGGAGAAAATTTGAATTAGTTTTGGATTGAAAAATCTATGTGATTTGCAGTTTTGCACATTTTAGATCAAGGTGGATAGAGACTTGAGAATGATTCCTCAATTCTTATGATTTAATTAAATTTTTTTTTTTTACTTATCTTCTGCTTGGTTGCCAAGAAAAGTTAGGAGAAAAGAAAATCTATAGGTTAGTTTCAGTTTCAGCGTTCTTATGTTTTAAGGGAAAGGTGAATTAGTTTGGCTGGAAAAAAAAAAAAAAATTACGGGTAAGAGAATTTCTTGTTGAATTGCTGAATATGAATTTTATAATGGGTTAAATGGGTGGGTTGGAGATTAAATGGGTTTGGTAGATAATGGGTATTTAATTTTTTTTTTTAAAATGAGTCATAAATGGATAAATGGGTAATTATATACCCGACTCATTCATGATCCAACCCAAATCATACCCAACCCGCTCAATTGCCACCCCTACCTATAGGTAATCCAATGCAACGTTGGGCCACACCATCTTGTTTTGTTAGGAAAATTATATTTGGTTCTGGGTAGAGGTGAAGATCTATGTTTAGTGGTTTGATCAGTACTGTGTATTTTTTAACCTAGATGAAAGTTTTAAAGGTTGGTTGTATGTTAATGTATATTCGTATTTTTAATAATCATGTGAATTGATGGAGGTTGACTAAAATTGCACTAGTTGCATATTTACGCGATGCTTGAAAATAAATAATTATTTTGTATTGTAATATAATGTATAATTTTTTATCTAAAATTTATTGAAGAAAATTTGTTATCCCTAAAAATTAAACAGCTTCTATTCGGTCCAATTAGGTCTACTTCGGTTCAATTTGGTCCAATCGGTCAATTTCAATCCCCTTCAATCCATTTTAAACTAATTAGGCCTTAAATTAATTCTTTTTGTAGATTGCATTTTCAAGTTTAGCTCAAAAATTCTTTTTTTTTTTCTTCTTAATTTTGAGTTGAAAAGTATGTAATTTTATTATATTTGGGCTAAATTCTTTAGTTTTGAGTTTAAAAAAAGAAAAAGAAAAAGACATTAGAAATTAGAAATATGAGCTCTAAAAATGCAGTAAAAATGATACATATTCAAAAGTCTTATTCGGTCCACATTGGTTCTATTCGGTCCATTTTGTCATCTTCAATCCAATTTGGACTTATTCGTTCCATACGGTCCTATTCAGTCCATTCAGTTCTATTTAGTCCATTCTATCCACTAAAGTTTTATACAGTCCACTTCAGTCCTATTCGGTCCATTCGGTCCACATTAGTCCTATTCTGTCCACTTCAGTCCAATTTGGTCTATATTGGTTTTATTCGGTCCATTTTGTCCACTTTGGTCCTATTCGATCGAATTTGGTCATATTCGGTGCATTCTGTGCACTTTGGTTCTATTTGTTCCTATTTGGTCCATTATGTCCACTTTGGTCCACTTAAGTCCTATTTGAGCCATTCGGTCCATATTGGTTCTATTCGGTCCATTCTGTCTACTTCTGTACTATTCAGTCAACATTGGTCCTATTTAGTCCAATCTGCCCACTTCAATCCTATTTGGTCCAATTTGATCCCGCTTGATCCATTCTATCCACTTTGGTCCTAATTTGTCCATTCGTTCTTATTCGGTCCACTTTGCTCCTATTTGGTCCCCTTCGGTTCTATTTTGTCCATTCGGTCCACCTTGTTCCTATTTGATTCCATTTTGTCCATTTAGTCCACTTTGTTCCATTTGGTCCAATTCGGTCCATTTTGTTTCACTTCGATTTATTTTTGTGCACTTACATAATGGGAAAAAACATGTTTAGTTTGAAAGCACCTATTTTAAATCTAAATTTATTAAAATTATATATAAACCTTAAACTCGTAATATGTAAAATCTTAAGTATGGTATTTATTGTTGCTATACTTTTATTGAAAATAATATAAGAAGAAAAAAAGTAAAAATAAAAAATATAGTAATAAACACCAAATTATCATGTTATGTAATAAAATAATATTATATTTTTATATACTATCTTTATAATACAATACGATAACATCTATGAAATTAAAGAGAATAAAAAATATAACAACTTAAAAAAACAAAACTTAATTACACTAACCCAAAGTAGAGTTCCAAATAATACAAAAATACATCAATCTAAAGTAGAGATGCAAAAAAAATATTAAAAAAATCCACCAAAAATGGAAAAAAAAAATTGAGAGAGAGAAATAACATTTTGTGTGTGGAAAACTATGTATGGGATATGAAAGAGAATTGTAAATTTATAGTAAGAGGTGGGGAATAAGAAAAGCCAAAAATAAAAGAAGACAAATGGATGGATGAAAAGTGATATTAAGGTAGATAGAAGTGGGGAGATGAAAAGGTAAAAAGAAGGGGAAAAGTTAGAGAAAGTATAACAATAAGTTAAGAAATTAAGAAGAAGAAAAAAAGAGTTTAAAAAAAGAGAGAAAATGTTGAAAATAAGTAGATGATGTGGCCGTTGATGTGGCTCAATAAGAGTGTAGCAACAATAAATACTACGCTTTAACTTTAAGATATATATAGATATAGATGACTATATGTTAAGAACCATGTAATTTTTAAAATTAATAATTTTTTATATTTTAAATATTTTAAATTCTAGAAAATGTATTAGTCTTAGATTGGATAGTAAATATCATAATGATAATACATAACTCTGTAGTCTAGATATTTTCTCATTTCCAGAAATTGTTCTAGAACAAGATCCCAATTCCATGCTTTACAAGAAGCACACAACAGTTCTAATTGAAATGCCTCAGTAGTTCTAAATTAGTTACACTACGCATATACTTGGACATTAAGATGAGGAGTGAGATGGACTTCAAGTGGGGTGGCTTTCAAGTTGGTTTGTCCTGCTTTCTCAGTCATGTCCACAGGTTCATTTGCAGGGGTTGAAATTTCAAAAGCATGTAACAAGGTAGCTAATGTGAGTTGCATAACTTGTAGCGCAAATGATATCCCAGGGCACACTCTTCTACCGCTCCCAAATGGTATGTACTCGAAATTCTGGCCCCTAACATCAACATCCTTGTGGGATGTAAGAAACCTTTCAGGTTGAAATTCATTTGGATCTGACCACACATGTGGGTCTCGATGGAGCTTTGGAAGATTAACAATGAGTCGAGTGCCTACTGGGACATGATAACCAGCCAAAGTGCAATCTTCAATGGACTCGTGTGGCACTGAGAGTGGTGCGGCAGGATATAAACGCATTATTTCTTTGATAACAGCTTGGAAATAGACCAAATGTTTCATGTCTGATTCCTCTACGAGCCTTTCTCTACCAACTTGGAGGTCTAATTCTTGTTGGACTTTCCTTAGGACTTCATGGTTGTTGAGAAGTAACGAGAGAGCCCATGTTAATGTTACTGTTGTTGTGTCTGTACCCCCTAAGATAAGGGCCTACAAAAATTTTATATAATAAGAAAAAAATGCATTTAGCTTTAGCTTATTTGTTTAAAGATTAGTCAAAAAGTGTCTTTTAAGAAAAAAAAAGTTAATTATTTTTAAATAAATAAGTTAGGTTTAAACAAATAGGCTATTTTTTTTTAATAATTTAATTAGGTCAAAACTTATATATAGCATTTAGGTGCTGTTTATTAGGTTCCTATCTTAAAATTCAGCCATGTAATTATATTTAACAAAAAATAAACTTCCATCCCATGAATAAAAAAAATCACATGGCTGAATCTTTAAGAGGAGGACCTAAGAAACAGCACCTAAGTACTGTACCTAAGTTTTGTCCATTTAATTATTACATCAAGTAAAACAAAGGATTTCAATCTTAATTCTCTTCGTGAAGATTTCGAAATAATATTAGTGAACTCTTAACACTTTTAGCTCAAAAAAATTAGTTCATACAATAGGTCTATGCAGGAGGTTGAGATTTAAGAATCCAAAAGTATTATGTCTCACTTTTTCTTTTTTCTTTTTGATAAGAAGTATTATGTCTCACTTATGGCTTCATATTGGAAATTAAAAAGTTTTAAGTTCAAGAAATTGGTCTTTTAGTATCTTATTTATATAAGTCGACAAGTATATATCCTTTTTTTTTGTTTATCAACTTTTATTGGTATCTTTCTATATAAAAAATAAAATAAATAAAACTTGTATTGGTATCTTATTTATATAAGATCAACATAGAAGATTGATATGAAATGCCAGGTGCTAGGAAGTCTACCTTGGCCTAGGGAAACAACTGAAAATAGCATAGGAGGGGTCCAAATTAAAAAAAAAAAAAAAAATTCTTTTTCTTGTTTATCATAAACTTGGTTTGGCATGAATAGATTACCTTTTTGGGTCATTTCTATAAGATTCAAGTATTGAATATTGACACTAATAGTAGAATTATTTAAAGTCTGAAGCATCTTTCACCTGGTCTGCACTAACTGATGTTGATTTTGTATCAAAAAATCAAATTTCATAACTAATAACTCCTTTTCATGAGCTACCGTGAGCTTTTTTTTATATTAAATCTTCAGTATCATATATATGCAGAATGAAGATAAGCATGCATGACAGTACGAGAGCATGACACGCATAAAGTTTAAAATATTGGACCACCGACATTTGGATAAACTTATCAAATAATTTCACTTGCTTGCCTGACTATTAGTATTTAGGGAATGAAATAATTTTTTAGGCATTTGCTCCCTATTGTCCAAGCTTCCCTTTCATGGAGGCCAATAATTTGTTGAAATTTTTGGAAAGTGAGAGAAAAAAAAGTAAAATAATTCAACATACAATTATTGATCTGGACCACTTCCTATACTAGTTTCAAGATGTTTGAGCGTATGATACCATCTAACAAAGCGAAAATGACAAAATTATTGTCGCATCTAAACTGCTACATATAGGAAGAAAGAAACAAATGTTATCTTGTGACCTAGAGAAACCTACCATTAGGTTTAAGGTAGAAATCTTCTTAAAAAAAAAAAGTTTAAGGTAGAAATTGTTTTACAAGTGATGTTGCAAATATTATAAATTTTACTAAATAATATTATAAACTAATGTTTCAACAATGGTAAAAGAGTGATGTTAGAAATACTATAAATTTTACTACATAAACTTCACAATCTGAAATGTCATACAGAAAAGAAAAAAAAAAGTGATTTCTTTTTAATTTTTAGTATGAATAAAAAAGTGATTCAAACATTCATTTATTTATAGTAGTATTATTTAAGTGGTACCAATAATATTCATGTTACATTAGTTTCTAAGTTTTTCGTAATAAAATTTATAATAGCTTTAGTATTTTTCATCACACTTTAAATGGTATAAAATTACTAATAATATTCTCGTCACATCAATTTGTATGTTTTTTATAAAAAAGTTTGTAAATAACTTTATCATTTTCCTTATTTTATATATTTCACTCTATTGAAAAAAAAAATGTAATTACTGTTCAACGTAAAATAATTACTAATAGAAATGCTAAAGTTTACTATTAAAAAAAAAAAGAAAAAAAAATGATAAAGTTTACTGCCCAAAAAAACTATTCGTTATAGAATTTTCCTATTAATTTGATAAGGTTTCTTTTTCTTTTTCTTTTTCCTTTTCTTTTCTTTGGGAGTTAACAATTAACAAGTTTGATATATACCTTGAAGCCTTAAGACTTCTCTGCTTCTCGCCTCTTATCTCCAAATTTTATTATCAACAAGTAGTGTTGAACAAATGCTTTGAAATAAGTGAAGGTTTATCTCTCTCTCTATCTATCTATCTATTTATATAAATATATATATATATATATATATTTATATAAATATATATATATATATATATATTTATATATGTGTGTGAAATAAGAAGACTCAAAAAGTCCTTTTCTATACCATTATAGAAAGGCTTACAAACTAATTTAACAATCAATGTCATTGGTAAAATATTATCAACATAATATATAATTTTTTATTCTTATTTAAAAGTTCGTACACCAGAATGTCATGGAGGAGCATTCAAATCATCTACCAGAATGCATACTTGATATTATTGGATGAATGATAAGAAGTTTTAATGTTCATTATATTCAATATATGCATTAATTTAGGGATGGACCTAGAATTTCAAGTGAGGGGAGGGGGCAGAGTATAACCAAAAATAAATAAATAAATAAAGGACAAGTCCAAATTTTATAAGTAGTTAGCAATGTGGGCAAGTCCTTTTTTTTTTTAATATAAATATGTGTGACAATTTAATTTTAAGGAAAATTACAGTAAACCTATGGTTTTAAAAATCGGTACAGTAAAAAAACTGTAAAAGGGACTGGTTATTGGTTTTATGGTCCAACCAAAATTGAACTGATGATGTCATAAATAATTTTTAAATTATATAAATAAATAATAAGTTTTTTTCATATACTGTCTGTTTGAAAAATATATAACATCTTTTTAAAGAATTTCAGTAAGTTTTTAGCATCTTACATCTTATATTTGCAAAAAAAAAAATTTGCAAAATGTAACAAAGAGGATCTTATATCTAAAAAAGTAAAATAACAAATCCACATTTTATATATAGTAAGTTTATAACTGAAATTAACAATAATGTAATAATAAATTTGTACTAAAATGAATTATTATTTAATATTTTAAAATTATATATTAAATATTATTGTACATTTCTTATATATAATATTATATATACTACTATATATTTTGTTTAATTATCAGTACTATGTAAGTCCTTAAAAAAAAAAGTTCCTCAAGTAAGACTACAACATGGCTCTCTACAATTACATAATGAATAATTAAATATAATTTAAAAAAAAAAAAAAAAAAAAAAAACTCTATTGACCCACTTACCCCACTGCTAACCTACCCACTTCACCACCTCTTTATCTTCTTGTTATTTTCATCGGATATGGAGGATGTTTAAAGTTCTAGTTTTTTTCTCCTTTAGCTCCTCTTCTATACTATTATTTAAGCATACTATTATTTAAGCGGTTTCTTCTGTTTGGAATACTCATTTATTTATTAAAAAATGTCCTTACACTCTTATGTTTAAGTAAAGACAAAACTAAATGACAATTCGGAAAAATACAACTTTAAATCCCACTAAAATATTGTCTAAAAAATACGGTCACTTTCCTGTTGATTTTCAAATTGTTTTATTCAATTATAAATTCTAAATGCGTAATATTAATGAGAAAATATGTATGATACTAAAAATTAAATTTTTAAAAAAAAATAAAAACTCATCGCACGCGTCCTTACCTTAAGTCCGTCACTGAATTAATTAATATATAGGATTATGAGTGGCTTACCAGGCAGGTAGATTTGATGATTGTATCAGCATCATAACTTGAACTCTCATCATCATGGTCTGTAACATTGGACAACATCACATCCATAAAGTCTTGGCATCCCTTCACCTCACCTGAAATCTTCACTTGCTTATGTTTTTCTAGCCATTCTGCAACCATATGATCCAATTTTTTTGCTGTATTCTTCATGGCTTTCTCGTACCCTCCCAA
This sequence comes from Notholithocarpus densiflorus, assembly GCA_030021035.2. Lineage (NCBI taxonomy): Eukaryota > Viridiplantae > Streptophyta > Magnoliopsida > Fagales > Fagaceae > Notholithocarpus > Notholithocarpus densiflorus. The sequence continues at coordinate 1,644 of JARYZH020001502.1, read as the reverse complement.
GTCAAACCACCTTAGATACGGTATTGCATCTGACAACACAAATGCCCCAGTGAAATCGAAAAACTCTCTCAAAGCCTTTCGGTGTTGATCATTCTCTTCATTCTCAACATTGGTCACAGCCCCAGTAAATTGCTCTCCTACAACCATCTTCAATACTATGTTTAGAGTTGTGTAACCAAACCATCTTTTCATATCCACCAACACTTTATCATTCTTGACCCATTGGTCATATATGTCTTTTATAGATGCACTTACCTCGGCTTGTCGAATGTGTTTGAGCAACCCAAGGCGGTGATTTGAGAGGACCTCAAGCGTGGCTATTTTGCGTAATTGACGCCAATAGGGACCATAAGGGCTGAACCCAAACATGGCATAGCTGTAACCCAAGAGATCTGCGGCTAAAAATTTTGGACGGTTGGCAAAGGCTTTGTCATTGGTAGTAAAGCACTCTTTGGCTATCTCCCAATTGCTAACTACTATAGTTCGATGCACACCCATGCAGATAGTGAAGATTGGTCCGTACTTGTCAGCCATATTACCCAAGGTTATATGGGGTGGTTGTGATCCTCCAAAAAGGTGGAGGTGACCAATCAAAGGCCATGCGCCGCCAGCTTCAGGTGGAGCTGTCTTTTTACTAGCAATTCTTTGAAGTCTTCTTGATAACCATGGTAGAAATAAGGGAAACAGGAAAAGGGCGAATATGATGGCCATAGAAAGTTGTGAAGAATGGGTACAAGAAGAGCATGTGGGTTTGTGATAAGGTTAGGCAACACCACAACAGAAATTATTTTAGTACCGACATCAATCACAATAATGATTAATTTATTAGCACAATATCGGGTCAAAGATCAATCTTCATCTCACCAGTTAAATGAATATGAAAAACAAATTCGTAGGTAAAACACATCTCATTATATAAATGTAGTAAAATCTATTTCAAATATTTTACTATATATAATATATTAGTCCCTTTCATGAGCTACCGTGAGCTAGCATTTTTTTGATTAAATATTTAGTATCATATATTTGCAGAAACTTATATAAGACAATTAATTATCATCAAATTGTTGTTGCCACTCTCGCTTTTCTAAAGTGGTAGACCCTCCCATAAGTTAATTTTATTAGGATTATCTCTAAGTAAGCCATATTAATCAAAACAGAACTCGACAACCCCACTTCCATAATTACTAATTTTATTCAAGATAAGCATACATGACAGTATGAGCCGCATGACACGCATAAAGTTTAAACTTATCAATCAATCTTACTTGCTTTGACTGACTATTTGCTTTGCTCCCATTCATAGAGGCTAATAATTTGTTGAAATTTTTAGAAAGTGAGAAAAAAAAAAGTAAAAAATTTCAACATATAATTTGTTTTGGCTGAATAATATGTTAACATATAATTATTGATCTGGACCACCTCCTATGCTATTTTCAAGGTGTTTGAGCAACCTAAGGCGGTGATTTGAGAGGACCTCAAGCGTGGCTATTTTGCGTAATTTGGGTTGCGTCTAGTGTGAGAGTAAATTGGACTGGACACCATACATATTTAAAAATGGGCACATGTCCTGACTATCTATTGAATGAATTTTTTTTTTTTTTTGTCCTTCCCTCGGAGGTCCCTCTCTCCATGTGGTCAACT
>JARYZH020001501.1:0-27336 GCA_030021035.2 Notholithocarpus densiflorus | reverse complement strand
CTCTATTTAATTAGGATAAATATCATCTTAAATGACACATGTCAACACTTGATTTATCTAATTTAATGACATATTAATTTAAATTTTGTCACTAATTTTTGATGTGGCATCTTATGATTGGCTTAAAATTTTGCCTCCTACAAATGCCCCCTCGAGACTTGATTATGTCCACAATTTTAAGGGTGGAAAGTGATCAAGTCTCGACAAATTTCATGCTTTGATGCAATTCATTTCAGCACCTTTCATACTTTCACAATGATCCCACTGTTGGTTCACTGCTCAAGTATAGATTGTCTAATGTAATAGTAGCCACGTTCAAATCCATTGGCCGAGGTATATCAAGACTTAAAAGAGTCCTAATGCATGCAAGAACCCACCCATATAATACATGCAAGACTCCACCATGTAAGAAGCCACGTTTCTTTTTCCTAGTCCAAGCTGAAGAAGAATTCCCTTCTCATGAGAAGATAACCTCAAGAAGGAATTGGTTTCCTAGCCAAAGTGGTCTTGACCGGATGAGTTTTAGTTGCGATTAAACTCTCTCTGACCAGCACTATAAAAGGGCAGCTCCAGCCGCACATAATTCACAATTTTCCTTGCATAGCACATAAGTTCGGGAATCCCAAGAAAACTTCTTGAAGAAGGCATAAGATTTTTTTCTTCTTTCTCAGTCAGGTAGCAAGGCATGATCTCTTTTTTTTTTATAACCTCGTGTATATATTTTTTTGTAAACCGTACTCATGACTCTTTTTCTTCTTGTAGCCTAACAATTTTCATTGTTTCTAAAGACCATCGCAACTGTGTCAAATTCTGCACAAGCTCGATTATGGAACTTTCTCTTCGAGAGGTACATTCTTGTACTCAGTTTTTTTTTATATGCAATATTTTCTTTTGCATGTTTGTGACTTTCTCTTGACATACATACTTGAGATGCGGGACTTGGGTTATCCATCTCTCTCAAGTGTGTAAATTTTTTTTTTTGAAAGTACTTGAGATGCGGGACTTGGTTTATCCATCTCTCTCAAGTATTAAGATTTGAAGTTACACACTTGAGATGCGGGACTTGGGTTATCCATCTCTCTCAAGTGTGTAATTTTTTTTTTTTTTTTTTTTTTTTGAAAGTACTTGAGATGCGGGACTTGGGTTATCCATCTCTCTCAAGTATTAAGATTTGAAAGTACTCACTTGAGATGCGGGACTTGGGTTATCCATCTCTCTCAAGTGTGTAATTTTTTTTTTTTTTTTTTTTTTTTTTTTTTGAAAGTACTTGAGATGCTGGACTTGGGTTATCCATCTCTCTCAAGTATTAAGATTTGAAGTTACTCACTTGAGATGCGGGACTTGGGTTATCCATCTCTCTCAAGTGTGTAATTTTTTTTTTGAAAGTACTTGAGATGCGGGACTTGGGTTATCCATCTCTCTCAAGTATTAAGATTTGAAGTTACTCACTTGAGATGCGGGACTTGGGTTATCCATCTCTCTCAAGTGTGTAATTTTTTTTTTGAATTTTTTTTTTTCTTAATAGAAATAATTGTGAAAACTGACTTTTGCTTCTTTTCCTCCCTTTTTAGTGTGTTCAAGCCTTTTCCTTCGAAGATTCGTATATTGGTGACGAACCGGCCCTATTCATTTATTTGGAGAAAGACAACAAGGAAGCGAAGCCTTCGACTCTAATCACCCGTCCTCCCATTATTGGAGAGTTTTCACCAAAATGGGATTGGGATATATGTCCACCTAATTTGCCGCAATGGTCACAAGCTTAGGGTTGATAATGCTATAACATCTCCTAAACCCGTGAATGACACAAACAAGGTTTCTTCACAACAAGAACAAGAGATGTCTATGAATAAACAAGGGGCCTTGATGCTTGGAGACCTCCTTTTGTCGCAACTTTCAGACTTCCTTTTGAATAAGATCTTTTCCAAGGATAAGGTGAGCAAGATTTATCATGGGATACAGAATTTTGGAATTGACCCTCAGCCATTGCAGGTGCATGTTGACAAATACTTAAAAGATGTTTCATATTACATAGAGAAGGAGGCATCTATGAGTAATCATGTGAGTCTAGAGATTCAAACACGTCGTGTGAATGACACTGAACTTCTTATTACAGAAGCATCGAGTAGGAAAGAATCTCTAGACGCTAAACTTCAAATTACCAATTCAGAGATTGATGACCTGAAGGCAAAGCTAGCTGAGTTAGAACAGTTAGTGCCACAAATAAAGTCCAAGCAAGCTGAAGAGGATGGCATCTTAGAAGCTCTGCAAGATCAACTTGAAAGCATTAAGTCCACTACTGTGCTTAAAGACCAAGATGTGGAGGCCTTGAAGAAGATACAAAGCACCTTAGAAAGCAAGCGTTCCGATTTGAAGAACTTGAAGTGGATGCCTTGATTGTATTTTTTTTTTCTTAGTCATGATGTAGTTTGGAATTTTCCTTCAATATGATTGAACTTCTTAGTCACTACTCTCTCCTTTTTTTTTTTTTTGACATGTGATTGAACTAATTTTGCTTAATTTGTAGCATGTAATTGAACTTCATAGTTAAAAACTAATTGATCAATTTGAAACATGTAAATGAACTTCTTAGTTGAAAACTAATTGCTCAATTTTTTTTTCAACAGGCGACAAAACTTAGTATAGAACACCAAGCTCCTTACGTACTCCTTGAAAGGGTTCAAAGCCATGACATAATTCAAAAGGCTTTTGTTTTATCATGTGACTGAACTTAGTATGAAATATCAAGTTGCCTACGTACCCCTTGAGAGGGATCAAGTCACCACGTAGTTCAAAAGGTTTTGGTTTGAGATGTGACTGAACTTAGTATAAAATACTAAGCTGCCTACGTACCCCTTGAGAGGGATCAAGTCACCACGTAGTTCAAAAGGTTTTGGGTTTTTGTTTTTGTTTTTGTTTTTTTTTTTTTTTTTTTTTTTTTTTTTGCTCTAACTTTTGCCTAGGCCGCCTTTTTAAAGGTTTTCAACCTAGCGAGCTTTTAATACCCTAACTTTTGCCTAGGTCGCCTTTAAAAAGGTTTTCAACCTAGCGGGTTTTTTTTTTTTTTTTTTTTTTTTTTTTTTTTTTTTTTTTTAACACTTTCAAAAGTAATGGGAGAACATCATGTACCTTTTTAAGTGTTGAAGTAGGCAGTTTTAGGCTCTTGCCAAGGAGCATTTCAAATTTCAAGCATAGTAACGTTTCAAGAATTTGCCGTTGATGGGGCCAATTCTCAAACCATCTTCAGCAACCAACTTGTATGCGCCATTTGTATAAGCTTCTTGAACAACATATGGTCCATCCCATTTTGACACAAACTTATTCTTGGTGCGATGAGTGATGATGATGGGTCTTCGCACAGCAAGAACCAAATCTCCAACTTGGAAAGATCGAGGACGAACCTTTTTGTTGAAAGTCCTAGAAATGCGAGCTTGATAACACTCAAGGCGTTGTTGTGCCTCAAGCCTTTTTTCATCCAAAGCTTCCAATTCTTCAAGTCGTAGACGAACATTGTCCTCATTAGAGAGGCCTTCTTGAATGGCAATTCTTAATGAAGGGATTTGGCGTTCAAGTGGTAAAACAGCTTCTACCCCATAAACAAGAGAATAGGGTGTAGCTTGGGTAGGTGTTCGGTATGTTGTGCGATATGCCCATAAAGCTTCTTCAACTCTTTCATGCCAATCTCTTTTTGACTTCCCTACAACTTTCTTGAGAAGATTGCATAGAGTTTTGTTAAAAGCTTCTGCAAGACCATTAGCTGGAGCATTATACATTGAGGAGTTACGTTGCTTAAAACCAAAGTCATTGCAAAGTTTGTCCATTGACTTGTTGTAGAATTCTTTCCCATTATCAGTGATTATGTAGCGAGGCACACCATACCTGAAGATGATGTTTCTTTTGATGAAGTTCACAACAGTTTCTTTCTTCACTTCTCGAAATACAGCAGCTTCAGCCCATTTAGAGAAATAATCTGTTGCAGCTAGGATATATGAATGTCCACCAGAGGACTTCGGAGTCAATGGTCCAACCACATCTAATCCCCAAGCATCAAATGGCCATGAAGCTACAGTAGGGTGTAAAGGTTCTGGAGGTTGATGAATGAAATTTGCATGGAATTGACATGCTGAACATCTTTTTGCATAATCCATACAATCTTTGACCATAGTGGGCCAGTAATAACCCATCCGCTTAATTTGAAAATGAAGTTTGGGACCAGATTGGTGAGCACCACAAATCCCTGAATGAGCTTCTTCAAGTGCCTTGGCAGCTTCCTCATCATCCAAGCAACGAAGGAGAAGGCCATCAAAAGAACGGCGATATAAAGTATTCTTATAATAAACAAAACGTGGAATTCGTCGCCGAATCTCTGTTCTATGTCGAGGATCATTAGGCAACTTCCCATGTTCTATGTAATCAATGATGGGTTGTCGCCAATCCTCTCCTTCTATCTCAAACACTGAAATTACATTAACTTCTTCTTCTATCTCATCTTCATCAAAGTTTGGAGGTATCACCCATGTTTGGCATATTGGAATTTTCACCTCAAGCTCTTGTAGAGTAAGAGCTGTTGCCAATTTTGCCAAGGCATCAGCTTGCTTATTCTCATTTCTTGGGACATGTGTAATACTGATATGATCAAACCAACCCAAAAGTCTCCTGGCATATTTGCAATATGAGATCAATTCAGGTTTCTTCACATCATAGTGCAGAAGCACTTGATTTATGACTAACTTCGAATCACCGAAGACTTCCAAACGAGTTGTTTTCGCATCCATTGCCATTTCCAGACCTAGGATTAGTGCTTGATATTCAGCAACATTGTTTGAACAACATTCTGTAAGAGTAAATGAATACGGGAGCATATCCCCTTCTGGAGTTACAAACACTACTCCAGCACCGGCACCACAATGTTGAGCAGCTCCATCAAAGAACATCTTCCAAGGTTGTGAAATTTCAACAACCAATACTTCTTCATCAGGAAGGTCATCGGACAGCTCCCAATCATCAGGAATAGGATGGTCGGCAAGGAAATCGGCCAAAGCTTGTCCTTTCACTGCTTTTTGTTGAACATATATTATCTCAAACTCTTGGAGTAAGAGAGCCCATTTTGCTAGCCTTCCTAAGAGAACTGGCTTAGTCATGATGTATTTGATGGGATCTGCTCGTGAGATAAGCCGTATTGAATGGGCATGCAGGTAATGTCTTAGCTTTTGAATGGCAAACATCAAAGCTAAACATGTCTTTTCAATTGGTGAATAATTGAATTCAGCACCATTTAGGGTTCTACTCAAGTAATAGAGAGCGTTCTCCTTTCCTTCTTCATTTTCTTGAGCCAGAAGCACTCCTAAAGATCGTTCTTGTGCTGCTATGTAAAGAATAAGTGGCCACCCCTGTATGGGTGCTCGTAGGACAGGGGGATTCAGCAAGTATGTTTTGATGCTCTCAAAAGCGTTTCTACATGCTTCATCCCACTTGAATGGGACATCTTTCTTCATAAGGCGACTAAAGGGTTGACAGCGTCCGGCCAAGTTGGATATGAACCTCCTAATGTAGGCAAGCTTTCCTTGAAGACTTTTGAGCTCATGAATATTTTGAGGTTCTGGCATTTTTTGAATAGCATCAATCTTCGATCTATCAATTTCAATTCCTCGATGTCGAACTATGAAACCTAGGAATTTGCCAGATGTAACTCCAAATGCACACTTCATGGGATTCATTTTAAGTTGGTACCTACGAAGTCGCTCAAAGACTTGACGAAGGTCTTGCAAATGTTCCATTCTCTTCTTCGACTTCACAACAAGATCATCAACATAGCACTCTACATTCTTGTGAAGTATGTCATCAAATATTCTTTGCATTGCCCTTTGATAAGTGGCGCCCGCATTCTTTAATCCGAAAGACATAACTTTATAGCAGTATATTCCTTTTGGAGTACGAAAAGCGGTGAGTTCTTCATCTTTTGGAGCCATGCGAATTTGATTGTAACCAGAGAACCCATCCATAAATGAAAGAGCTTCATGGCCTACTGTAGCATCAACCATAATTTCTGTTAAAGGAAGAGGAAATTCGTCTTTTGGACATGCCCTATTGAGGTCACGAAAGTCGACACAAATGCGGATTTGCCCATTTTTCTTTCTTACTGGGACAATGTTTGATATCCATGAAGGATACTTGACTTCTCGAATAAAGCCAGCTTCAATAAGTTTGTTGACTTCACCTTCAATTTGGGAGATTAACTCAGGCCGGAGCCTACGTTGCGCTTGCTTTGTTGGCCGTACCCCATGTCTTATTGATAAATGATGAACGACAATCTTTGGATTAAGACCGGGCATTTCTTTGTACGTCCAAGCAAAAACATCCCTATATTCTTTGAGGAGTTCAACATAGGCATCTTCCTCTTCTAGAGATAAACTTGCATTTATAAAGACTGGCCTAGGGTCTTCGGTGATGCCAATGTTGACTTCCTTCAATTCATCAACTGTAGCCTGTATGCCTTCTTCAAATGAGGGTGGAGCATCCTCAGTATCATCTTCAATAGGGGGTTCTTCTTTCGTGTCTTCAATGATTGTTATATGATTTACTGAGGTAACAACTTCATCTTCTAGTTCTTGCTTTGTAGTTACCATTGTACGCCTTTTTACAGTCAGGGCTTCTCCAGTATTCACTTCCAAAATGGTTCTACGTTTCATACGGGACGGAATGGAGCTTCGAACCTCATTTGAATCTTGATCAACAATAAGTGTGTCGTTAACACCTCTAGGGAGGAGACTTGTCCTCTCATTCTGTTCTCGCTTTGCCTTCAAATCTTTCGAGAGTCGAGAAGGGATTGCGTGACTGAGCCTTGTGAAAACTGAACCTCGAGTGTCAACTTGAGAAGGAGTTGAGTAACCAAGTCTTGTAAAAATAGAGCTTTGAGTGCCAACCACAGAGTTATCTTTTTGTGTCCCCAACCTATCCAAGACTGAGATATGGGAAGTGGGTCGCCCAATGCGGTCAAAAACAGATGAACTCTTTGATAGGTCTGAAGACTGTTCTTCTTCCTCATAATTCGCTGAAATTACCGAAACATTGGCTTTTCGAATGGGAAAATGAACAGGAGACGATGGTGTGTATCCAATTCCAGCCTTAGAACTTGTTACATTGAAACCTTTAGCCTTCGACACCTCATGTTCTTCTTTTCCAGAGGCTTCAGGGATGAGCTTACCCAAACTACTCGGCCTCTCGTGGTCATAACCAGCTTTAGCCATAAGTCTATATGCATTAGGGTCAAAACCCTCTTTAGTTCGTTTGGTGGGCAAAGTCCCATGTTCAACAATCGGTCCTTGGGATGGTCTTGTGAACCCTTTCAATGGTTGGCTTGAGATTCTTGACTTTGTGATTTTGGCAACTGGGAGAGTTAATCCCTGCAGATCTTCCAATACTGACTCTCTATCTCCTGAAAAGGGTGATTGACCCTCTTTTCTTTTGGTGACTGGAACATAGTGTAACACAGGGGCTGCCTTAGTTGCTTTAGAAGCTTGATGCTTCTTCTCTTTTATGGAAGTCTTCGTTTGCTTGGTTTCCTTCTCTTCAATTGGCTTGGCTTCCTTCTCCTCAATTGGAGAGTCAATCCTTGAAGTTTTAGAGTGGAGGTTTTCTTCTTTGTTAGATGGTGAAACAATGACTTGTGCTTCTTCTTGCGTATCATCTTCCAAGTAAAATTTTGCATCAGCAAAGTGTGATTCAGCTACAGTGAAGGGCTTGTGATCAGCTACTATCTTCTTAACTTTTCCATCTTGGAAATATTTAAAGCATTGGTGATACGTAGATGGTACAACACCATATTCGTGCAACCATGGTCTTCCAATAAGCACTTTGTAAGTGGTCTTGGCATCAATGACATGAAAGAGCGCACTTGATTCCATTTCACCAATGAGCATATGAAGTCTAACCTTCCCAATAGCTCTTTGTCCACCTTGATTAAAACCTTGAATCATCAATTTACTGGGAAGTAGTTCATCCAAGGAGATTCCAAGTTCTTTCAATATTTTGAGTGGGAGGATATTAACTGCAGATCCACCATCAATAAGGATACGATTGACTTCTTGTTCTCGAATGTAGCCAGTCACAAATAAGGGACGATTATGAATCTTGGATCCCAACAAACGATCATCATTAGTGAAAATGATCGAAGACCAACATGCTCTATACACAATAGCTCGCTCTGTTTCTTCCTCACTATCTGAAGAGTCTTCTTCACCACTTACTTGATAACATGTAAGAGATGAAAAGATATAATCCTCGGGAATTGGCACTGGGGAGAAAGGTACTTTCACCTCAATAGGCTTAAATGAACCAAATTGAATGATGAAATAAGTAGAAGTGGTTGTTGAGGCTACCATGGCTAGGTTGGCAGTTGCAACTTCATCATCAAACATGATCTTTCCTTGACGAGCTAGCTCCATGATTTTATCTTTCAGCACAAAGCATTGCTCAATGGGGTGGCCTATGAGGCGATGATACTTACAATACTTGAGATCATTTGTTTGGTCAGCTTCTTCAGGACGTTTCATCTCCGGTAGCTCAATTAACTTCAACTCAAGTAGATGATCCAACATGTTGGAGATATCAGAATCAGGGAATGGATATTGCTTTTCTTGCATTTCTTGTAATGTTGGTCTTCTTCTTCTTTCTTGAGTGAGAGCAGATGTCTGTTCTTTTATCTTGGGTTTAACTGGAACTTTGAGAGGAGCAGTAGTTACAATCAAAGACTGCTTGTTTTCCGGTTTAGGAGGGAATTTGCCCCCTTTGTGAGTATCTTGTCTTTCTCTCCCCTTGCGAGGTTCTTGAACAGGTGGGCCTTGGTGACCATTGGAAGCAATACTAAGCTCCATGTCATGGGCGCGTGTTGCTAATTCTTCAAATGTTTTAGGCTTTATTCCTTGAAGGATATAGCTTATAGCCCAATTCATTCCTTGAATACACATCTCAATTGCGGACGCCTCAGATAATTGATCCTTGCAGTTAAGACTAAGGTTTCTCCACCGCTGAATGTAATCAATGACAGGCTCTTCTTTCCATTGCTTTGAATTGGTGAGTTCTATCATGCTAACAGTACGTCGAGTACTGTAGAAACGGTTTAAGAATTCTCTTTCCATTTGATTCCAACTATCAATAGAGCCAGGCGCTAGATCAATATACCAATCAAACGCATTTCCTTTCAAAGAGCGAACAAATTGCTTGACCATGAGATCCCCATAAGTACCAGCATTGTTACAAGTTTCCACGAAATGAGCTACATGCTGCCTTGGATTGCCTTTACCTTCAAACTGTTGAAACTTTGGTGGTTGATAGTTTTGAGGCATCCTCAAGAGATCTATCCTTTGAGTGTACGGTTTGGCATAGGCAATGGACGATTGACTTCCACTCCCAACTTGATCTTTGATGGCTTCCTTGATTAACTCCTTGAGCTGGTCAGGAGAGATAGACCCATCTGCAGAGAGTTTGAGATCCTTTGTTAAACTCTCGGGTTTGTCATTATGGGTTTGTTTTGATTGAAAGTTTTCATCTTCACGATTCGTTCCAAATGTATTCCCCATCTTATTCATTAAGAAAGTTATTTGTGTGTCTCTCAATGCTTCCCTCTCTCTCATGGACTTCATTAGCTCTTCTAAAGTCTGGGCTATGGTCGAGACTTGTTCCTCCAAAGATGTTGTGTTAGTCATCATGACTGGCATGGCAGATGAACTAACAGAGTGAGGGGATTCTCTAAGCTTGGAAGTAGGAATATTTTCTGAAAAAGAGAATTCAGATCCATCAAGTGATTCATCCTCTTCTTCAACAATTGGAGCTTCTTGTGTTGGCTCTGGTGACAAAGCTGGTTGAGACAACATTTCTTTGACGAGGCCAGCTACATCTTTGCTTGCCCCCTGAGTAGATGAGGCTGTTTGTGACTTCTCAGTTTCAGAAGTGTTGAAAACAGACGAGGATTTGGGTATGGGTGTTGTTTGAGCATAAACTTCTGCAAGGGCTTTTATCCTTCCCCTTGTCATGGGTCCAATATAAGGAATATCAGAGTTTGAATCAAGTGTAGGATCAACTTCACTTGTTCCAAAAAGAGGGTTGTCAATTTGGGTCTTCTTTGAAGCCATATGGCTTCAAAGGATGTGACAAGTTGATGAAGAAGAGATGAGAGGTAGAGATGGTCCCACCGGGCGTGCCAAAAATTTGTAAACACAAAATTTCCCAATTGTAGAAAACTAAACAATTGAAAAGAAATAAGGTTTGCAAGTAATAATTTGTATTGATGAATAATGAGTACAATCTCTATTTCAATTCTTTTACAAAAGAACACCCTCTGATTCTATCTTCACTCGAACAAGGAATCTTCTTGACTTTAGTTGTAAGATGGATTGAACGGTCTCTACAACAAATCTCTAGGTTTGAGCTTATTAGAGATTTATTGTTCTTCAAGTCTTTGAATATGAAGGCTTTTAGGTTGAAGTTCTTCGGGGTTTTAGAGGCTTGATCCGTTGAGCTTCAAGGATTTAAGGTTTGTTGAAGTTTATGGAGGCTTTTTCAGCTTAATTCCAATAGAACTTCAAAGAACTTATTTGAATGTTCTTCGTGTGTTCTTGAGGCAGAATTTCTCCAGAGCTTTGACATCTTAGAAAAATTCTCTTTTTGAATGAGAGGAGGTATGCCCTCTATTTATAGTGGTTTCAAAGGATAAGTCCCACTTGGGATTGACTTCCTTGTAGATAATTATCTCTATTATTATTTATTTATTTTAATAGAGATAATGACTAACTATTATCATTCCAATTTAATTGAGATATTTATCTCTATTTAATTAGAATAATTATCATCAAGATATTTATCTCTATTTAATTAGGATAAATATCATCTTAAATGACACATGTCAACACTTGATTTATCTAATTTAATGACATATTAATTTAAATTTTGTCACTAATTTTTGATGTGGCATCTTATGATTGGCTTAAAATTTTGCCTCCTACAATAACTAATCTCTTTTTCAAATTTAAAAAATATTATTTTTTAGGAAATATAGTTATATGAATAAGATATCTCCTAAAATATAACTTAAGTTCGATTTAAAATGTTTTCATTCCATTGTCTTCAGAGTTCTATTATTGTGTTGTCATCAAACAAATGAATAGTAATAAGCATTACATTACAACATTCTGTATTCCTTATAATACCTATTCCTATGTAATTACCGTTATCGTCTACTAAACGTGTCCTTAGGATTTCAAATGAAGCAAACAGCTGAGTTTAGTGTGTGCTAGTTTTTAGGAAAAAATGTATCAAACGTACGTGAGATAGATTTAAATAGAGAGTGTGCTAATTTTTAGGAAAAAAGTTACTCTTATAGTTTTTTTTTTTTTTTTAATTTTGTTGAATTACAATTTTAACCCTAATTTTTATTTTTATAGAATAAGGATTATCTAATTAAATTAGGGGTATTTTTGACATTTTTTGAAACCATAACTAACTTTGTGAATCCTCTTAATAATAATAATAATATTTTTTTTAATACTAGGCTAGCTAGGATTTTTATTTATTTTTTTGAAATTAGAGCATTCACAATAGTGATGCTAAAAAATTTAGCTTTTAATATCTCAAAAAACTAATTTATCTATTTTTACTACCTCACTTTACAATACACCTAACATCAAATGTTCTATTTTTTTACCACTTCATTTAAAATAATATAAACAACTCATTAAAATAATAAGGAAGAGAGAGAATTTGAGTTTTTTAATTGAAGGAAGAGAGATAAATTTAATAAAATATTGTATTTTATTTTTAACAACTTGCTACAGTAAACTAGTACTTATACCAGTTTATTGTAGTTACAAAAAATTTAGCTTTAACTTCTCCAATAACACATGGCTTTTTGGTTCTTTGGTGGTAAAATAGTTTTTTTTGCTATAATACAATCACCATTGTGAATGTTTTTATTGTTTTTGTTAAGTTTTTTGGGTTGGATAGTTTCTAGTTGTGCTAGGCTGGTTAGGCTGATTGGGAAGGACCGAAGGAGGGGGTCTAAGGTTTTGAAAGAGGGGACCAACTACAAAAATGAAAAATATCATAAGTAAAAAAAAAAAAGGACCAGGGGGGCCTGGGCCTTGGTAATTACCATTTGATTCTTAGAGCATCACCAACAGCTTCTCCATATTTTTGTACTGTTTGGAGAGTAAATAGTGACATTTAGCTTTTACCTACCTACTTTTTCAGATACACTTTCCAACAGATTCTCTATCATTTTCTCCATCTCATTTAAATATTATTTCTTCATTAATTCTTTATTCATTATTTATTCTTTTTTGAACAACTACACATCTTCCAACATTTTTTTATTCAATACCTGATTATTATAATAGAAAAAAACATTTGAAGGATGAATAGTAAAAGCTACAATGTTCACTACTTATAGAGAAGCATTGTAGCAACTCTACTCTAAAAAATAGAGATAGAGAAACTGTTGGAGTGGGTTTTTGGGTTGTTGATGCTCTAAAATTGGCTTTAAAGAAGCCATTGGAGGTGCTCTTAGCGATGGGATTTCTTTTTTTTCTTTTTTCTTTTTATTTGAGAACACATGTGTTATCCACATATGCACTATACCTCAAAAGAACTAATCATAATTGAGGCTCCTTATAGTTGTTAATAAAGCCTAGTTCAACTTAGTATATGCCCAATGTGAGACTCATCACACACCCACACATGTCACACAATCAATCAAATTGGGGAGTCACAATATGATAGGATTAATTTTGACAAAACATAAAATAGACACTAAAGAGATTGTTGTTGGTGTTGTTGATATTAATTGAGTGATAGAAATGGACTAATGGTAGCATTAATGCAATATGGCTTGCGTCTGCGTTCTTTGACAGATTGAGGGAGCTAATGTGAACCAGAAACTGTTCCGGGGCTATGCAACAACAGCAGCAGTGAGGGAGGGTTTTTTGGAGGTTCTGAAAGTGCTTATCAATGCAGGGGCATCTCAGCAGGCATGTGAGGAGGCATTGTTGGAGGCAAGCTACGTGGGGTTGGCCAGGCCAGTTGAGCTGCTTATGGACTCTAACATGGTCCGCCCGCAAGTTGCTGTGCATGCCCTTGTCTCTGCGTGCTGCAGAGGATTTATCGATGTTGTTGATGCACTCGTCAAGGTAATTCACTTATGCTTTGAGAGTTGAGATAAAGAATGCGTAGATTTAGTAAATAAACTGTTGTATCTGGTTAGATTCTAGTTGATTAGCTGTAGGAATTGTAGTGATTGTGAGTTGTGACACTAATATTAAGATGATGAAATGAGCTTTATGAGCCCTCTTTTATTGTATGAAACCACTCATTGTAAATTGACCAACTTTCTTAATTTATATTTCCCTTGAATTTAGGGACCAAAACTGAGTTTTGATTGCTGTCTCATGCAGAACCAAATCCAATTAATTTGTCCACAGACCTTGAATCCGATGAATGCAGATTAGTTAGGAAGATATATATATATATATATATATATATAATATATAGGTTAAGAATAGTAAAACTTTGGGTGTATTGATTTGTGAAGGTAGAAATTCACAATTTTATTTTATTTTTTAAGAGAGATTTGATAACCAAACTATAGGATTTTCTGAACAACTCAATTCTTCAAACAAAAATATCCTAATTTTGTCACAATGTAAAGCATTGTCTTTTGAGAAATTGAAAATACTTATTTTTTTATTCTTGGCAGTGTGGATTGGATGCCAATGCAACTGATAGGGCGCTGCTTCAATCTTCCAAGCCATTTCTGCACACCAATGTTAACTGTAATGCACTTGTTGCTGCCATTCTTAGCCGGCAAATTTCTGTTGTCAGATTGCTATTGCAGGTGAGCCTCTTTGTGCATAGTGTAACATGTGAAGTATGGATATGCTCGGAGTAACTGGTGTAACATTGGTAGTTGGAAATTGACATCTAGCATACCAGTTGGACTGTTTACTTATGAAAGCATTTTTATTGCAAATAATATGTAACTTCAATCTACTATGGTATTCACCTTCTTTGTCACTGGAAAACAGGTGGGCGTCAGGACAGACATCAATGTGAAAGTAGGTGCTTGGTCATGGGATATGTATACAGGAGAAGAATTCCGGGTGGGTGCAGGACTAGCCGAGCCTTACCCTGTCACCTGGTGTGCTGTGGAGTACTTTGAAGCCAGCGGTGCAATCTTGCATATGCTCCTCCAACATCTCTCCCCTAACAGCCCTCACTGTGGGAGGGCTCTCATCCATCATGCCATTCTATGTAACAATGCAAGAGCAGTCGATATCCTGTTACGTTATGGTGCAGATGTAGAATTTCCAATGACAACTTCAAAAACCAAGTTATACGCCATTCATTTGGCAGCACGGCTTGGGTATGCTAAAATTCTTCAAAGTCTGATAAATGCTGGCTGCAATCTTAACTCTCAAACTGAATCTGGGGAAACTGCATTAATGATATGTGCTAGACGTAAGCATGAAGAGTGCCTAAAAATTCTGGCATCAGTGGGTGCTGATTTTGGTTTGGTCAACACAGCTGGTCAATGTGCAAGCTCAATTGCTTACACAACTCGGTGGACTCTTGGCTTCCAGCAAGTAGTAGTAGATGTAATTCAAGCCAATAAGGTTGTTCAGTCAAGCAATGCCTCAGTATTCTCCCCTCTAATTTTTGTAATTCAAGCTAGTGATATCGAAGCTTTGAAGAAACTCATCAAGAAAACAGACATTGATCTAGATGTGCAAGATGCAAATGGATTCTCAGCTGCCATGGTGGCTGCAAAAAATGGTCATGTTGAGGCCTTCCGGTTGCTTGTTTATGCTGGGGCTAACATAAAACTGCGTAATAGATATGGTGAGACAGCAATGAACCTATTTGAAGTAAACCAAAACAGTGAATCCTTTGCAAGATTGATGATTGAATATGCACTAGATAGAGGATATGATGGTTCTGGTGGATTTTATGCTCTACATTTTGTTGCTCGCCGTGGAGACATCAGTTTTTTTTGTAAATTAACAAATAGGGGATATGATGTTAATGCCTTAGACGATGATGGATATACCCCACTGATGTTAGCAGCGAAAGGAGGCCATGGTAAGTTGTGTGAACTTTTGATCTCATGTGGAGCAAGATGTGACATTGAGAACGAGAGACATGAGACTGCACTCTTGCTAGCAAGAAAAAATGGTTTTGGAAATGATGCAGAGCGTGTGATATTTGATGAGCTTGCTCAAACCTTAGTACTAGGCGGTGCTCGTGTAAAGAAGCACACAAGGTATGGTAAAGGAGCTCCTCATGGTAAATTATTGAGCATGATAGGGAATGTTGGGATTTTACGGTGGGGGAAATCAAGTAAGAGAAATGTGATTTGTAAGGGGGCTGAAGTTGGGCCCAATGCAACATTTCGAAGGAATCGTCGGAGGAAGTTTGATGTTGATGAACCAGGAATTTTCCATGTGGTGACTACAAAAAATAAGGTGGTGCATTTTGTGTGTGATGGTGGGGTTGAAATGGCTGAGTTATGGGTGAGGGGAATCAAACTTGTGACAAGAACAGCTCTTTTTGGAAAGGAGCAAAGTAGCCTGTAAATAGTGAGCTTTGTTTTCACAATCATGTGAGGAGTTGGAAAATACTTCATCTTCTTGTTTTTTCCTGTGTTATAAATTATAATACTCCCCTTGCATTGTGAAAATTTTAATTGCAGGATGAAATGTTTTTCTTGGGGATGACGGCTTCCATTAGATTTTCTGCATATATTTGACATAACTTCTTACAGAAATTAACAATATTTACAAAGAGAGAAAATGATGCAGAACATGGATAGAAAAATAAGGATAAAAGAGAAAGAAAAGGAACAACAAATCAAATCCTAGGCTTCACCGCCAAGAATCTGCCTGCAAACCCTAGGCATCACTCGTTTGACATCACCACCAAACATAGAGAACAAAGGACAAGACATATTCTCAACTCATTATAAATTCTTATTCAAAATTCTCTGCTTTCACAATTACAAGAACACTAGTTTAATGGAGTTTAAGAATTACACTAATATGGAAAATGCCTAATCAAATCCCTTAAAACCTCAGCATTAAAAACTAAATTCAAAATTCAAATTCAAAAATAATTTCAAATTTAAAAACAATATCTTAAATGAATTTGGTGCCTCCTGCATCAGAAAAGGATACTGAGTGATCGGCTGTACACAACATATGTTGAACTTGTATCCATTACATAAATTAGAGGTGGGTAGCAATCTTCTTTTTGCCTTCAGGAATAGCAACTAAACAAGTTTTCCATACTATTATCTCTTTTGGGGTGAAAATACTTCTAGCAATTTCTAAACCCAAGAAGTATTTGAGGTAACCAAGGTCTTTAATGCCAAACTTCTGGTCCAAAACAGATTTTACTGAAGCAATACAACTTGGATCATTACTTGTAAGGACCATGTCATCCACATACACTAATAATGCTGTGAATAAGTCACCATTAGAATGATCAAACAAGGAATGATTAGCTTCTGATTGAATGAAACCAAGATGTAAAATGGTAGCAAACAACTTAGCATTCCACTGTCTTGATGCTTGCTTCAACCCATAGGGTAATTTAACAAGTTTACAAACCAAAGGAGTAGAAGAATTGGATGGTGAGGACTCCCCCTTACTATGAAAACCAAGGGGTAAGCTCATATAAACTTCTTCATCCAAGTCTCCATGAAGAAAGGCATTGTTAATGTCAAGTTGGTGGAGAGGCCAACCTTTGGCAGAAGCAAGAGCAAGGAGAACTCTGACAGAAACAGTCTTGGCAACAAGTGAGAAGGTTTGATCTAAAGAAGAATGGGAGATTTTGGTTGGATTATTTCTCTCTCTCTCAAAATCTGAAGCTGTAAGGAAATGATGAATTTTATCACTTAACTATAATTTTAACACTAGTATATTTTTGCAGTCAACTTGGTCATTGGTAAATATTACTAGCCATGTAAAATCCTACTCCATATGTTGCTTTAACCGAAGTTAGACTTGTCAAATCTGGAATAATAAGTAATAGTAACAATTAAACCACATATAATAGTCTTCAAATATTATCATGTTACTATGATCTTGTGTGTTGCAGGAATTTATTCAATTCATTTGAAACAGCAAAGCAAAATGCCAAGGCTTATAGACCGATTAAGCTTAATTGATCAAGGCGGGGTGACTCAACTAGTTTGTCTTTTGCAATACAATAGAAATTTCAAAATACCCTGTTTTAGACAGTTTACTTTTAGTTCATTGTGACCTTTCATGACCCCTTAGTCTTATAGACCGATTAAGCTCTTTGAGAGAAGAAACCAAAGAGAATTCAGCTCCTAAAAATCTAGGTTTTAAATTGTAAGCTTGGATATGTCAATGACTTCCAATGTCAAATAATTTTCTTTGTAGCACCTGCCTTTAGTTTCCTTTGTTATCCAAGGCTTGTGGTGAGGGAGGTGGGTTGGTTTGGGACTCTGCAATTCCATTGATCCTATCCTGGTTTTGCACGATTTTGAAACTCTTAGGATCCCTTTTATTAAATATAAAAAGAAAATGAGGTAGAAGCATTCTCCATGTCTGTTAAAGAAAAGAGTCAAAACTGTTGATATAGAGTATGCTAGTGTTGTGATATATGCATTTTCAAGTAACATATTTCTACTTGTTATGGTATTCTTTTCTTGTTCAGCTGCAAATTGTATAATATGCATTCAACTTCAGAAAACCAGGCAATGGTTACTGGGAAGTGCTTATTTGACGTCTTGCAAAGGCCTGGGAAACGACGCTATGAGCAAGGCGTTAAACGACGCTTCCTCGGTGGTTTGCTTAGCCAACGTTCACCATGTACAATGGTCGAACAAACCCTGTAGAGCATGTAAGTCATTTCAACCAAAGAATGTCTGTCCACTCCAGGAATAAGGCCTTGATCTATAAAGTGTTCCCATCTAGTTTGGGGCCTGTGGCAATGAGATGGTTTGATGGCCTAGGGGCAGGTTCTATAAATTCTTTTAAGGAACTCACCCGGGCGTTTGGATCTCGCTTTGTTACGTGCAGTAGGGTTCCTCGGCCCTTTGATTCCCTGTTGTCTATGACCATGCGAGAATGGGAGACCTTGAAAACGTACTCAGACATATACTGGGAGATGTTCAATGAGATAGATGGTGACTTTGATGATGTGGCCATAAGAACTTTTAAGGTCGGCCTACCTGCCGAACATGGTTTGAGGAAGCCTTTGACTGGGAAACCTGTTAACAGCGTACGTCAACTCATGGACCGAATTGACAAGTATAAGCGGGTCGAGGAGGACCAGTAACAGGGGAAAGGGAAGGCTAAGGTTATCCCTCAAGAGATGAGAGATTTCAGGTCGGACCGATACAACAACAACCCTGCCCTAGAGAGATTTTGCTAGGCAATCGAGGTCTACCACTGCTCAAATGGTTAACACGGTGTTTCGAGAGTCAATACACCAAGTCTTGGAGAAAATCAAGAACGAGCCATTCTTCAAATGGCCAAATAAGATGGGAGGTGATCCCATGAAGCGCAATCAAAACCTTCATTGCCAATACCACCAGGACCGAGGGCACACCATAGAGGATTGTAGAATTTTGTGGAATCACCTAGAGCAGCTGGTCTGAGAGGGGAGGTTAAAGCAATTTTTGTATCATCCCAGTGGACAAAGAGGCCAGGCAGGTTTGGGACCTCGGAGAAATGCTTCTTTGAAAGCCCCTTTGGGCATAATTAATATCATCCTCGCTGCCCTAGGAAGGACTGGTTCTTATCCCTCCAAAGTGATGTTTGTAGCTCGGCCACCTGTCGAATACTCTAACTATGAGTCGAAGAGGGCTAGGATGGAGATCTGACCGGCATTGAGCTTTTCGGATGAGGATAAGGTTGGAACCATACAGCCGCATGATGACGCCCTAGTGGTCACCCTCAGGATAGGGGGTATGATGTGAAGATGGTGTTGGTGGATCAGGGTAGCAGGGTAGAGATTATGTACCCTGATTTATACAAGGGGCTAAACTTGAAACCGGAGGATTTGACAGGTTATGATTCACCTCTGTTGGGCTTTGATGGAAAGGTTATTATTCCAAATGGTCAGATTAGACTACCCGTGTAGGCAAGCTCAGAGGTGGTGGAGGTGGATTTTATTATGGTGGATGCTTATTCTCCCTACACAGTCATTGTAGCAAAACCTTGGCTTCATGCCCTGGGGGCTGTTTCTTCCACCCTCCACTTGAAAGTGAAGTATCCGTCCGAGAATCAGATTGAAGAGCTGGATGGGAGCCAATTCGTGGCCAGCCAGTGCTTAGTGGCCACAATTATGCATCAACCTAAAACCGGGTCCTCGGCCTCTACTGATAAGGGTTTATAGCAATCAAAGACTCCGGTGTTACCCGAGGATGAAACAGCCGAGGGGGTGAAGTGTGAAGATTTAGAGAAGATTGTTGTAGATGATGATTCGGAAAAGTTTTTTCAGGTTGGAGCTCAGCTGCCTTCTTAGCAGAAAGAAGAGTTGATAGAGTTTCTCAGGAGGAATATTAACGTGTTCGCATGGAGTGCTTACAAAGCTCCTGGGGTAGACCCGAATTTCATCTATTATCATTTGAATGTCAATCCATCCGTCACCCCAAAAAGCAACCATCTCGACGTTCATCTAAAGACCATTCTGATGCTATCAAAGACGAGGTGATAAAACTTAAGCAGGCTGGGGCTATTAAAGAAGTGTTTTACTCTGAGTGGCTAGTCAACACTGTGGTGGTGAAAAAGAAAAGTGGGAAGTGGCGAATGTGTGTGGACTTCACAGATTTGAATAAGGCCTATCCAAAAGACCCTTTCCCTATGCCTCGGATAGACCAGCTAGTGGATGCAACTGTAGGTCATACTCGGATGAGCTTTTTGGATGCCTTCTAGGGATACCATCAAATACACTGGTCTTGGGTGATCAGGAGAAAATAGCTTTTGTCACTCTTACTGGAAATTACCACTACAAGGTGATGCCTTTTGGTTTGAAGAATGCAGGGTCTACCTATCAGAGGATGATGACTAGGATATTTAAGCCACAACTGGGCAAGAATATTGAGGTCTATATAGATGATATGGTGGTGAAGAGTAAGGTGGTGTTCGAGCATGTGGGAGACCTCGGGAATATCTTTGAAATACTAAGGAAACACAAACTGTGCATTAATGCTTCCAAGTGCTCCTTTGGTGTGGGATCAGGCAAATTTCTGGGCTATATGGTCACTCATCGTGGAATTAAGATTAACCCCGATCAAGTTAAAGCAATTAACAATCTACAACCACCTGGGAATCCTAAGGAAGTCCAGAAGCTAACTGGAATGACTGCTGCCCTGAACCGATTTATTTCTTGGTCAGCGGATAGATGCAGACCCTTCTTCCAATTGTTGAATAAGTGGAAGAGATTTGAGTGGATTGAGGAGTGTGCCTTAGCCTTCCAGCAGCTTAAGGAATACCTTTCTCAGCCACCTATCATGTCCGGGCCCGAAGTGGACGAGGTCTTATTTGCTTACATTGCCGTGGCTTCCCATGCTATAAGCTTGGTGCTGATACGAATTGATGATGGTGTGCAGAGGCCAGTATACTATGTAAGCAAATCGTTGCATGAAGCAGAAGTTCGTTATCTACCATTGGAGAAAGCCATTCTAGTAGTAGTATATGCTACATGTAAACTCCCTCACTACTTCCAATCCCACACAGTTGTTGTTTTAACCCAACTTCCGCTTCGATCACTGCTTCGGAGTGCTAATTTCACAAGGAGGATTGCCAAATGGGGTACAATCCTAAGGGCTTTTAATATCAAGTATATGCCTCACACCTCTATCAAGGGTCAAGTTCTCGCAAATTTGGTGACCGAGTTCGCTGAATCCCCATTAGAAGAAGAAGTAGAGAAGCAGGGCATGGATGAAAAATTAATTGGCATGGTCTCCTTACAAGAACCTTTATCCTGGAGGGTATATGTTGATAGTGCAGTGAATCAAAGGGGATTTGGAGTGGGATTAGTCCTGATATCTCCTGAAAAGATCACTATAGAAAAATCCTTAAGATTAGGCTTCTCAGCCACAAAAAATGAAGCTGAATATGAGACTATTAGTAGGAATGACTATGTTTCAAAAAATGGGAGGAAAAGCAGTGGAAATATTCTCATATTCAAGGTTGGTTGTGGGCCAGGTTCAGGGAGAGTTGGAGGCCAGGGACGTGAGAATACAAGAATACTTAAATCAGGTCAGGCACTTACAATCAGGGTTTGAGTCTTTCAACTTACCGCACATCCCTAGAAGCGGAAACACCCATGCTGATTCTCTGGCCACTCTTGCAACCTCCTCAGCACAGAGCTTGCCTCGGGTTATCCTTGTTGAAGACTTGTATAAACCTATTGAGATGAAGAAAGAGGTGGTCCATATTCTTCAAATTAGAGTGGGACCCAGCTAGATGGACTCCATAGTGCTATTCCTTAAGGAGGATATCTTGCCCGAGGAGAAGTCAGAGGCTGACAAGGTGCGAAGAAAGGCTCCTCAGTTTTGGCTGTCCGAAGATCAAAAATTGTACAAGCGCTCTTTTTTTGAGCCATACTTGCTATGCGTACACCCTGAGGCATCAAAGCTACTCCTTAAGGAGTTACATGATGGGATTTGTGGAAGCCACACAAGAGGCAGGTCGTTGTCTCACAGAGCCCTCACTTAGGGATACTAGTAGCCGAACATGCAGAAAGAAGCGCAAGAGTATGTGAAAAAGTGTGACCAATGTCAGAGATTTGTGCTAAACATTCACCAACCAGGGGGAGTCCTTAATCCTCTATCCAGCCCTTGGCCATTTGCTCAATGGGGCTTGGATGTTGTAGGACTTTTCCCTAAGGCAGCAGGGAATAAGAGATGGTTACTGGTCAGCACGAATTACTTCACCAAGTGGGTTGAAGCTGAACCATTGGCGAATATCAGGGATGTGGATGCTAAGAAATTTGTTTGGAAAAATATTGTCACCCAGTTTGGAATCCCTCATACCCTCATCTCGGACAATGGGCTTCAGTTTGAAAGCAAGGCCTTTAGGAGGTACTGTTGTGACCTGGGCATTACAAATAGGTATTCCACCCCGGCTTATCCACAGGGGAATGGACAGGCCGAGGCTGTCAATAAGGTCATAATGAATGGACTCAAGAAGAGATTGGATGATGCAAAGGGAAAATAGGTAGAAGAGCTGTCACATGTCCTTTGGACATATCGAACTACACCTCGCAGGTCAACAGGGGAGACCCCTTTCTCAATGACTTATGCATGTTCATGCCCTTATTGGACTCGGGTAGACATGATATAAGTCCAACTGCAGGTTCTCTAGTTTTTAGATAATATCTCTGCCCCGTTAGTTTGTGGCGGTTGTAGACCCAATTAACGTCGTGATGGGTGAGGTTCACACCCATCTTTTCGTTAAGGGCGTCAACGCTACCTAGGATTCTAAACATGTTGGGGGCATACTGGGTGGGGGCTAATCTATGAGCTATCAAATAATCCCTAGTGACTTTACCCATAAGAATTCTCATTCCCCCCTCTATGAAGACAATCATCGGGATTACCACTTCTCCCTCTTGCTTTTCAGCGAACCAGTTCCCTTATTTACAATATCTAATGGAAACCCCCTGTGGGATTCCATATCGAGCTTTAAAGCCCTCTATATTCTCTGAGGAGTCTACCAGATGAGCAAATCTACCCATTTTGTAAGAGATAGATGAAGGAGGTGAAAGAAAATTAAGAGGGCCGAGGAGAAGAGGACTCTTTATAAAGAAAAGTAGAAGAAAAAGTAAACAGAAAAGGTTAAAAAGACTTACGCAAAGAAATAATTTCTCCTTGGACTAGCTCTTGATATTTATGAATGCAAGGATTTAGTGTAAGAATGCAAAGGTTCAACGAATGAAATTCAAAAGTGATGTGAAAAAAGTGTACGAGCACTATTTGTATCAGAGAGGTGGGCAAGCGAGAAAATTCCCGCCCGAGTTCCAATAAAAATCCTAGCCATGGGATCCGCATCTCACCGTAGAATGTGGGGGACATGGAGCCACATAAATTTAACGAAGGCGCGTCTTGGATGCCGAAGCGTCAGGAGCGTGCGTTGGGCAGTTAAAAAGGTACCTGCGTAAAACGGAATGATGTGTAATAAGGGCGGGATAATTGTAGTGACATCAAAATCCTCATTTCTTCCCAAGGAGCCGAAGAGGAGAATTTCGAGGGGCTATTGTAGGGGTGATAAGCTCAGTGGTATATATCCATGTATATATTGGGTGGGGGGCCCAATCCGAGGACATTAAGTAGTCCGAGGACGGGTAAACACTGTCATAAGAATTCGTGTTAGTGAGTGAGGAGGTGAGGTCTAATCATGATTGTCCAAGAGGGCGGTCCAAGGAGGAATGCTTCCTCAGCTAAGCAAAGCCGAGGACAGAAAGTGCGGTCTGCCATCAAGAGCAATGTTCTGGACAATTCCACTGTTGAGGATAAGTATCAAGAAAGAACATGACAGATGGAGACTATGAAATATCTAAGGGAAAGCTGCTACCACCGCATTGAATGCTCTGCAGCTAACTCTTTGGCCGCATTAATGAGGAAGTGATACCTAAACAGTAGTTTTCAGCTTTACAGCTACTCCCCAAAGACTTTAGGAAGGTGCTGATGTGACAAGGATCAACACCAACAATCTAATCTACACGTGGAGGGTAGAGATGAAAGGAGGAAGAGAGTATAAAATAGAAGGGAGGCCCTGAGAGAAGAGGATCGGAGAATTGAGAGAGAAATACTGTAGCAATAAAAACTATACTTGTAATCAACTTCAAGAATTATATACAAGAATTGATCTCCTCGGACTGTGCCGATGACGATTTTCTTAGATAAAACCAGTCTATTTTTACTTTATTGTCATTTGGATCCACTATAATCGTTACCCAACTCATTAGAGCCTAGTTTTCCAACTCACTCTCTACAAATTTATTGTATTGGGCTTTTTGAGCCTAGATCCTTTTAACTTTTGGGCTTAGAATCCAAATTGCATCCTTACAATATATATAAGGGAAAAGTTAATGGATGAAAATAACATGTATAAGGGAAAAGTTAATGGATGCCCTAAGGGTATTGGTTTAGATAAATTTTTTTTTATAAAATTTTATGAAAACAAAAAAACTAATTTTTTTGAAATCTTTTTTATATTTCATATTAAAAAGGTATCAAAATTTTCTTAAAATAATTAATTAACAAATGCTTTAAGGCCACCTATTAAACGGACCCAATACACTACAAAAAAACACGGGTTATACCGGCATTTTTTTCCGGCAATTTCTAAAATCAATGCTTAGATTGCCTATGGTGGCGCTTTTAGTGTAAAAAGTCAAAGTCTTTGACTTTTTGTCGACATTTTAAAATTTTAACGCACAAAATTTGTAAGCCTCACAAATTTACACCTCATTATATTTATTTTTTAATTATAAAAATTTGACCAAGTACTATAAGGATTCAAGATCCTTGCCAACTTATAGGGCACGTTTGATACACTATAATAGTTATTACATTGTAATATGAATAAGTATTAAAAGTAATGAAAGAAGATGGAATGACATAACTATTCCTATTTATTTGTTTGGTGATAACATTGTAATAGAAGCCTGAATCTATGCTAAGATAGTGGAATGTCATTATATTTTTTTCAAATTTCCTAAAATGCCATTTTAAAAAAGATATATATTTTACAATATGGCTTAAAATCTATCCTTTTATAAATTGAATATATATATATATATGATTAATTGATTAGTATTATTTTTATTAATTAATCTTAATAAATACAAAAAATTGATAACATCATATCATAGTAATATAGTTATTTTTATCACAACATATAGATACCAATTTATAAATACAAACAATATAAAACTAGATACAATCTATAACTTTCAAAATTTTAATACCAAAGCATAACAAAGAACGTGCTAGCATAGTGGGTCTTTTTACTCTTTTCATATAAATTGAGCTTTGAATGTAGAACCAATAGTGAGAATAATAGTAGAAAACAAAATTAACATAGAGAATAACGAAGCCAAAAAGTAGTAATAAAATTATGAATTGATTTTTTTTTTTTAATTTTATTATACAAGATCGAAATTCTACTCTAGCCTAATCTAAGTGTATACGTGTATGAAACTCCCTCCTGAAAACTTGAATTTCGGCCTTTGCCCCCCCACACCCTATAAGCACTTATACTTGTAGAGTGACCATCGCACCAAGGGTATGCGGTAGTGAATTGATTCTTGAGAGAGAGAGAGAGAGTTATTAGTGTTGGGGGTCTTTTAGTAATTGTTATTTTTGTATTTATTATGTAGGTTAAAGAATAGTTATTACAACCATTTTGGTAAGGAATAGTTATTCTACATTTTAAAGAATAGTTATTCCTAAGGAATTACTATTACTTGTAATAAAAACATGTCGAGTGTTCTTTTTACGTTTCTTGTACTTTAGACACGCGTCTTGATATTATTGGACAACGCTTAGTCTAGGCTTTTTCTAAGAAGGAAGTTGGGCCTGGCGCTCCGCAGAATGGGCTCTAAAGTACCATTCTACCGCTGCTAGTTTGTGCGCAAACATTGAGTCCAAAGTCCAAGGGAAGACGCTGCAAAGTGGGCTTATCCTTTATTTCTGCCGTAGAAGGAACTTTTCTTTAGTTTCTGCTACAGGACTGACTTTTCTGCTATGTGGTAAAACTTTCTGCTGTGCAATAAAATCTTTTGTTGCGCAGTAAAGTTTTCAGCTGTGTAGTAAAACTTTCTACTATGCGGTAAAACCTTTTGCTGTGTGGTAAAACTTTCTACTACGTAGTAAAGCTTTCTGCTGTGCAGTAACAACTTCTGCTCTGCAGTAAAGCTTTTTGCACTTTTCTGCAACGTAAATGACTACTCTTCATTTCTTACTGCAGAAATACTTTTCTACTTCCTGCACATAAACAAATCTAAAACCCAAAAAAATTACCCATTAAGCAAATGTTAGTTTACATGGGTTAGCATATTCTTAAATATATACATACATATATGCGTATATGTACTTATACGTATTCAAATATACATATATAAAATATATTTTGTAGAACATTAGACACAAGGTATATGTATATATATATACTTATGGCAGAATAATGATTAGTTTGTGTCAAAAGTAAAACACGTAATAACAAAGAAATAAGAAAACTTCAGTAGAAAAGGTTTAGCTAGTATAATAGCTAACACGGTAAATATAATAAAAATGTGCTACAACAGAATAACTAGTACAGCAAGTAAAGATACCACAGCAGGACAACTGACGCAGCAAATGTGATAAAAACGTGCTACAACAGAATGACTAAATACAGCAGATATAAGTTATAATGAGAGAAATCAAATATATTTGCAATCGAAATCAAGTATTGAATCTTCCCATAAAATAAGTAAACCAAGAAGGAACTCAAATCTCAACTTGAACAACTTTGTCATAGGCTTTTGCCATCAAAGTTGTGCATTTTGGAGAATAAGCCTAAATGGCTACTAGCTATTACTTTTGGAGACTTCAAATAGTGGGTTTGTTAGGAGGGAGGGAAAAGATGGTCTATTGATGCATGCCCCTATTCTTGCTGTGTTTTCTCTTTTCGTTTTACCACTTTCTTTCTTTCTTTCTCTCCGTTCTTTTTACTCTTAGTTGCTTACTACTCTCTTGCCGTGAGTTATTTTTCTCCCTTGGGTATTTTCCTTTTTGAATCCCCCTCTCCCTAGGTGCCTTTCTCTCTAAGTGCCTCCCTTAGGTTCTTACTGCTCTCTTACCATGGGTTCCTCCTATTAGGTGCTTCCCCATTGGGTCCCCCTTTTATCCATGGCTACCTCTTCCTTTTATAGCGAATTGATTTGATGAGATTTCTTCTTTTTACCCCTAGGACTTCACCAACTGTTTTTGGCTTGTTGTGGGCATTCCTTCAGTACTGCCCACTAACCCATTGGTTGCCTGGCCACTACCTCTACTCAGAATACATTTGCTGCACCACTACTCATTTCGTGACAAAATTCCATTTTGTTTGTTCTTGTTGTATACCTCTACCTCTGGTTTCAAATGGATAAAGATTGGGCTACCTCACTACCTAGCTCTATGGCATGTATCAGATGATCCCAACCATCTATTACTTCTTTTGAGTAAGATACCATCCCAATAAGGTATATTCCTAAAAGAAGTCACGGCTGGAAACCAAATATAGATCCTGTGCGTGCCTTTGAGGTGTAGTAGGCCCAACCTCAACG
>JARYZH020001500.1:0-27382 GCA_030021035.2 Notholithocarpus densiflorus | reverse complement strand
AAGATCACCATGATCAAAGCCTTGCAACATTGGGGTTGGAGTGGGAATTGGGGTTGGAGTGGGAAAGTATAGCTGGTCTTGTTGAGAGCTTCGGATCCACTTAGGGTTTGCAATTAGAGAGGAAAAAGCTTCCTCAGAGTTGCCATTACAGTGCATATCAGGAAAGGTGGCTGTGGCAGGAACATCGTGAGAAATCAGCTTTTTCTTCATGCTTGAATGCCGGAAGTTCTTAATCTCATTATCTGTTCTTCCTGGTAGTTGCTTGGCTATCTGAGACCACCTGTTAGAAAAAAGAAAAAGCTCCCTCTTGCATGAAAAATGAATGATATTCATGATGAAGGTTACGATTAAGATAACAATAATATTAGAAGAAGATGGAACATAAAAATTATACTAGATAAGATTTACAAGTTGAAGTATTATATGTTAAATATAATATAAAATAATAAAAAAGTAAATAAATATTTATTTATTATGTTGTCGGTGTGGTGTGTCACTAATGATATTTATTGTTACATCTTTGTAAAGATTTTTATAATGAAATTGGTAATAATTTAAGCATTTTTGGAAAAAGAAAAAGAAGGAGGTACTTGTTTCCTAGAATGGCATGGAGTTCAATGATGAGGGCTGCTTCTTGGGTAGAGAAGCTCCCACGTTTTAGGTCAGGTCTGAGATAATTTGTCCATCTTAATCTACAGCTCTTTCCACATCTCTGCAGGCCTGCTTCATAGAAACCGTACAAGAAAATTGAAAAAAAAAAAGGAACAAGAACAAAGAAAATTTGAGAAACAGTACTACTAGGAATCTATGAAAGCTATATAGCCAATGCATTGAGAGAGAGAGAGAGAGGAGGAGCAGTGATAATGTTACCAGCAAGTTTTGGGACAGATCTCCAGCAACCATGGCCATAGGTTGAAATGTAGTTAAAGAGCTTCTCATCTTCCTCCGGTGACCATAGTCCTCTCTTCACCTTCTGCATGTTACAGCATGAGTGATGTCTCATCTTTCTCTCTAAAAGCAGTATTCGTGCAGCCAATGACAGATCAATAATAAGTATTGGGGAATAAGTTTAAAAAGATGAAAAAAGTTCAGAGAGAGAGAGAGAAAAGAAAGGCAGAACTAGGTCTAGCCCTAGCTGTCAGAAGTGTGATTTCTGAGTACACTGAGGTCATGAATTTAACGTAAGAGCTGGTACAGTTAGGTTTTTACAATGGATCCTTCTTTTGTTCACTCACATGACATGCAAGGTGGTGGGTCCATTCATGTGTGTGAGATATCCCACACCTTGATTCTTTGTCAAGAAAGCATATTTTTTTGGATGAAAATATGTGACCGTTTACCCTCTAGCTTGGACTTATTGAGAATGGGCATATTGGGCAATAGTGAGGTTTGGAGACAAGGTCGTGACCTTGTCTCCAAACCTCACTCCATTCTCAATATATTGCCCAATATGATCATGAGCTGATATATATATTCCACATCATGAATTTTTGAACCATGATTGAATATTGAACTTTGCCTTTGTTGAAAAAGGGTTCTCTTTGGAATAAAGTACACATCCCTTCATAGAGAAGAACAATCATTTTTTGTTATTGTGTATCGTACTATCATGTCATATGTTATTCTATATATAATCAAAATTTCGTTTTTATAAATTATTTTGATTATTGATTACACTAAAGGCTCAGTGGCGGTGTCACATAGTGTTTAGGGGTTCAAATGAACCCCCTGACTTTTGGATTTTTTTTTTTTTTACATATAATAATATTTTTAAAGTTTTTGTTTTGACCACCTTGAATTGAAATTTTGAACCCCCTTAAATAAACCCAATAACAAATCAATTCAACACCAACATGTATCATGGCTTTTCTATTTATTTTTTTTTAAAAAACCAACAACAAACCAATTTGATCTAAAATCTGATATAAAAAATAGCAAGCCTAATAACAAAAATTAGTAATTTGTTGATCTTAAATCTCAAGAAAAAAAAAATTAAGTAGGTAGTAAAGTGTAAACAGTGGGAAGTAGAAAGTAGGAAGTGAAGCCAATTTTTTTTTTTAATGATTATATTATTGCGTTGAAATCTTGATAGATTAATGCAAAAGACCAAAAAAAAAAAAATATTCTTAATAAATTATAAGGACTAATAAGTTGTCAAAATTGAGTTGAATTGTTGAATAAAATAATTGAAAAGAGTTAACACAAAAACTAATAAATAATAAATTAAAATATTCTAAGCAATAATAATTAATGACTTTGTTATAATAGTAAGAAACAATTGATGATTTCCGAGATTTAATTTTAGCAACACTAATCTTCAATATACTAAGGAACAATATGCTCAATAAACTTATAATCTATCCTTTATTCTCTTACTGTATTATGGATAAATTATTATTCTATTATATCATATATATATATATATATATAAACCATTTTGTCGCTTAACTTTACACATCTATCAAAGAATATGTTTTTTTTATCACGTGCCTCAATAATTATTATAGGGTAGTTTACTCTAAGTGAATTCTTTAAAAAGTTACTTATAAGAGAATTAATATAATTCAAAAAAATTTTAATTATATCCCATAAAAAAATTTTTAATAAAGTTTCATCATTTAATTTAAACTATCTTATTCATTGACTATATTTCTAGTACAAAAGTTTCAAAGTTTGAAATACTCTTTTAAAATGTTCATAAATTTAAAATACCTCAATTAA
This sequence comes from Notholithocarpus densiflorus, assembly GCA_030021035.2. Lineage (NCBI taxonomy): Eukaryota > Viridiplantae > Streptophyta > Magnoliopsida > Fagales > Fagaceae > Notholithocarpus > Notholithocarpus densiflorus. The sequence continues at coordinate 24,661 of JARYZH020001500.1, read as the reverse complement.
AATTTTTAAGAAATTTATATGAAATTTCATGAATTTATTTAATTTAATTTTATCATTTACTATAATTTTTATTATAAAGTTTCAAAAAAAAAATTCAATTAAAAGTCATTATCAAAATGTTTAAAAAATTTTAGTATTTATTTTGAGATTATTCTAAGAATTTGCTATAATATTTTGTTTTAATAAAACTCAGTCTTAAATGAATGCTTCGGTCACTTAAAAGTAATTAAGGTATAAACTCTAAATAACAATAAGTCATATAAGTGAAATTCCAAATGTTCCCAAGATTCTTGTTACTTAGGGGAAAAAAAAAAAAAAATCAAAAAGATGCCAGAGCACAACCGGAAATTATTTTAATATTTATTATGGAGTTTTTTTTATTAAATAAAAGATTTTAATGTTTTTATTTCTTTTGTTTGAGTTGTGATAGGGATTAAATTCCATGTTCTTATATAAGAATCAGTTTAGTATTTGGATTAGTATTCGAGTTTAGCTAGGATTAGTTGTTTATCTTTATCTCTTAGTTACTAGTTAGAAGATCTATAAAACTCCAGATAATTTATTTTGTATTTAGATTATTATTTTTAATCAAAGATTTCTTTATTCAAAATGTGTTTGTGTTTGTGTTTGGTGGTGATTACAAACAACCCTTAAGTGGTGAAGCCTAAGGTTTAAACATGGGATTGATCTAGTTGGGAAGTCTAGATTGTACTACATCACAAACCCTATAGGCTTAGTCTCACATCACCATTATGAAGATCTTCTTAATTTGAAATAGATCTATTTAGTGTGCATTTGGGTGGAGATTAAAAATTAAAATGATTTCACTATTCAGCTTATTTTTGCTACTATTCATGGGCCCCACTGCACTTTTTGGCACTATTCATGGGTCTCATTGTACTATTTTAACTAACTTTTACTTTTATCTACAGTACTTTCAGCAATAATTTTTCAGTTTCAGCAAAATGAACAGTATCCAAACACACTTTTAATGTTTCAGATTAAAAATGACAAGTTTAAAGGTGTACCAGCACCACGTTCTTAGGGATGATAATTTTGCCCCACTCTGCTTGACTTGAACCTCCCCGCTTAGCCCTGCGCTGGTTTTCCCCGCCTCGCAAAGGTGATAGGGCGGGGATGGGATGAGATTTTAGTCCCGCACTACGGGACGGGTCGAGGATGGATTTAGACATTTTAGACCCACCTCGCTCCATCTCCGCCCCGGCCCGTGTTGATAAGGGTTAAATTGTAAAATTTTCATACCCTAAAATACTACTATTTAAACAAACATATTATCAACTTATTTTATTCTACCTAATGTGGTTCTTTGCCTCTTTTTTCTCTAGCAAGGTTGGAAATAAGGTACTAATTTTAACGTCTTCTTTTGTCTATATTAGAAACAAATTTATATACTATTGAATCATTGATTTTGTGTTATGAGATTTTTGCTTTTATTGTGATATTTTCTTGTTAAACACTTTAATAATATTATTCAGTTTTGCTAAAATTAGTTTGATTTGATGGGATCAAATTTATTTAAAATTTCAAGTATATTTTTATTAATGAAACATGTTTTATTAAAAAAATTGTAATAGTTGTGGGCCAATCAACAAGAAGTAGAGTTTTACAGGGTGGGGTGGGGCTTCGCGGGACTCCAAGGGGGAGGGATGGGGTAATAAAATTTTCCTCGTCATGCGGGGTTGGGCGGGAATAGGGCAAGACAAAACCATGCGGGGCGGGGGTAAAGACTCCATCCTTCAGCCTCTCCCCACTTCATTGCCATCCCTACACATTCTTTAATGGATTATTGCTACCCCACTACTGCGCATCCTTGGTGCGATAGTCACTCCACAAGTATAGGTGTTTATGAGGTATGAGGGGTAAGGACTAGAATTTAAATCTCCAAGTGCGAGCTGTATAGACGTATACATTTAGATTAGTTTAGAGTAGAATTTCTTTCTTATATAAAAAAAATAAAATAAAAAATAAAAAATTGCTACCTCCATAGGTGGAGTACTTATTTTGATGACGGCTTATAACTACAATAACGAAGTTTACTACTCTCTCTAATAATGAAGGCAATGAGATTATTATAGATATGATCTCATAATTCGACTCAACATTGAGGGTTTCAGAATATGTTTTAGGGCTTAATATTCTATGGATATTCGACAATTCTACTGCTACTCTTCTACTCCTATATATTATTTTAGTTTTTCTTTTTGAAAATATCAGAATATTCTCAATGCAATAATTTCTGAGACTTAGGGTCTGTTTGAATACCGCTTATTGCTGAAAACTAAAAATTTATTACTGAAAACACTGTAGCAAAATAATTTTTAAATGTGTGAATAGTACCGTGGGACACAGTTTTAAAGCAAAATTTGTATTTTTCTGTACTTACGGGTCCTGTAAATAGTGCATGGAATCTAGGGAAAAAATGCCAAATGCAGACGTAGACATGCAATCCAAACTCAGCTTAAAAGAGAAACGCTAACAAACGCAGTCAAAAGATGAAAAATACCGTGGGACCCATTTTTAAACTGAAAATTGTAGCAAAATACTGTAGCAAAATAATTTTTAAATATGTGAATAGTACCGTGGGACCCATTTTTAATGAAAAAGTTGCTGAAAAGTGTAATTTGTGGGTCCGTGAACAGTACACGAATGCACTGTTTACATAAGAAAAGTCAAATGTTGCGGCTACTGTTCATGAACAGTAGCCGAAACAGTGAATGAACAGTAAAAATTTGGCCTGACGCGCGTGCAAAAAAAAAAAAAAAAAAAAAAAAAAAACTGAAAACGCAAACGTAAACGTATCAGCCCAATCCAAACGTAGCCTAAGCTGTTAATGTATCTTTGGCACGTTTTTTTCAATTTGTTTCAACTTTCAACAATGCTGGCAAGGAATTCTAATCAAGGATATATAAATATATATATATATATATATTTATATATATATCTCGTAGGGCTATGCTAAAAAGATGTGAAGTCTCAATCAAGTACAATAACCCTTTCACGAAACCGCCCTCCTCTCACATGCACACACAAACAAACAAAAAAGTACAATAACCCTTTCCATTTAAGTATCTTCTTTTTAACGTTAAGTAATTAATACGTGTTGAGCTCATACCCATGGCTTAGGCCATTTGGGTAAGGTGGAGCTTTTTAGAATCGTATTAATTCATTGTGCACTGAATGGATTATTTTATAATGTAGTTAATAATTTAAATAAGTATCTCAATAGTATTAGTCAATGTTATTGATGTGACAAAATCCAATCCATTTAATTCAAAATTGATGATTATAGTTTTAAGAACTATATATATAATAGAAATAGGATCATGCTAACAAGTGTTCTTAGGGCAATCGTTAACAGTCTATTTTAGAAAAGTTTTGACACTACTTTTATGGAAAATAAAAAAAAAAACTGTCAAAATATTAATTGCTTTTTGTTTCTTTTTCCATAAAACTTTCTTTAAATAGATTGTCAACTATTATCCTAAGAACATCCGTTGGCATTTCTCATAGAAATATTACTCTTAAACCTTTAAAGGATCATTACCTTGGATAGATGAGGATCAATGTCCATAATTATATGATGATCAATGACCATATATAGTTATATATATATTTTTTGACTGAATATATAGTTATATATTTGATTTCCCTAACAAAAGATTTAACAAGACATTGTACCAAACCAAAGAAGGAAAATTAGGGTCGGTGTACTTCTTGCTAAATTAATAGACAAACTTAGATTTACATGCATGGATGAAGAACAACAAAGGTGAAACTTATGAAGAACTCTTTTCTTAGTCATGTTAACTTATGCTTGATGTTAATGATAATATACGTTTGTATGCTTTCCAAGTTTCCCCAATACCAAGGATATGTAATAATGATAATTATAATATAACGTAAGATTCTATATATAAACATATCTTAGGTTTCTAACTTTAGGTTGGCAAACCATGAACAAAAAATGTCTTGGTTTAGTACTTTTAGAGTCTTTTAAGTGTTGTCAAGTTTGCTACCTAGGTGATAAAGTTTATTGTGCATGAGTGTGGACACCTACTCGACGGATCGAGAAGCCCAAATCTTGACAAATTGAGTAGTATCTTAACAAATCGAAACTCACAATTTTAGAAACACTAAAGTCAACCTATTTAGCCCATTAACTGATTAGGGTGTGCAAAAAGTTAAAAGGTATTTAAGCAAACTCTAATACAAATCCAAAAGACTTTTGGAGTTGCTCTCTTATAGATCTAAAGGTTTTGTGGCTCTTGCTCTTAAAAGCTTCTAAGGAGATCATTCAAAACACAATTTGAATCGATGGTGTTGAAGCTTCTGCAATTAAAACCAATCATTGCAAAAATTGGATATGAATCTTCAAGTGAATTATTGAAGTCATGGACTAGAGATTCACACTGCAACATCTCCATAGATGTGGAAGTTCTAAGGAGATCATTCAAAACACAATTTGATTCGGTGGTGTTGAAGCTTTTGCAAAACTAGTTATCACAAGAATTGGATATGAATCTTCAAGTGAATTATTGAAGTCATGGACTAGAGATTCATGTTGCAACATCTCCATAGATGTGGAAGTTCATGGACTAGGACTTGCATTTGGTAATGTTAGTAAGTTTATAGCAATAGGGTTATTCGGTTATTGTAAAACTTGTAATTAGTTAGTGGATTTGTTTTACCTTGGGATTGATAAGTTGAATCCTTCTAGGATTTTTATTGTGAAATTTTTATTTCTTTTGTTTTCCTTGGATTACCATATCATTTTGATATTCTTGATTGTATTGTTATTGGTAATTATTTAATTAACCGAAAAAAATTTATAATTAATCTAATTAAAATCTTGGCCTTAAAACTGTTTAATAACAATATATATATGTGTATATATATATATATATATATATATATAGATCAATGATTACATATATGCATGATAGAATAAATGGAATAACGTAGCACATCTACCAAACATTTAAGGTCTATTATTTTGTTATTCTAGAACTGGTTGACTTGGAAGTATTACAAGTGCAATAGGTGTAGTCTTGATATGAAGAATGATAATTCAAGATGAAAGTGATATTGATGATGATTGCAATATATGGTAGACTTTGATATGAGATGATAGAAGCTTAATTTGCATTTTATCCCTAGGCTTAAGTCCAACTCAAAGTGTTTAACCAAAAAAAAAAAAAAAAAAATCAAAGTGCTCATTCAATCCAATTGTTTAGATTGAAGAAAAAGGGTGGAAAATTTTGTGTTAGCCAAATGAACTTCTAAGATTGGTCATGGAAATGGTTCTTATAAAAGTTAAAGAAGGTCCCAATTTTATTCCTTTTCTAAGTAAAAGAAGGTCCAAATCAATTGATACAACCTATAAATAGAGTTATTCAAAATATAGTAATTTCTGCGTGTATATTTGTTTATGTGATTTTGTCTGTTTTGTTAACAAGTTATATATACAGTCCAAGTGAGTGAGGAAAAAACAAAATCATATACAATCCCTTGACATGAATCTAGAATATTTCCTGGAGTACGTTTAAGATACATAATTCAACCAAAGTATTATTTTGCATTGACACATGACTATATGAGGACTATTGATATACTGAGACGTTGATATTAGAAGTGTTGCACTAATTCAACCGGTTCCTTTTTTTGTTTTTTGGACCTGAAAATATGACTTCTTATAACAGGCTTTGGTTTCAAGTTATAATTAAGCACAATGACTTAATCAAATAATAATGATAATTTAAACATGGAAAACAGCCAAAATAGTATTCATAACATGGGTATATATAGTAGACTAAACCCTAGATAGACTTCTAGTACAAGTTGAAGACTTGACTTGCAGACAAAGTAGAATTAGGCTTGAGCTCTAACATGTCTGTATAGAGATTCCACCCTCTCCTTTGAGTCTTTGACAAACAAGGTTTGCATCTGTGAATTGTTAAAGAAATAGATTATTAACTTGTTTTTAATTGAATGTTTGTTTTGAAACATTGGGGTAATCAGGTAATGCAGACTGAACTTTGACCAGGTGTTTTACAAAATATAATACTGGCCATAGAAACACACTAGCACTGCTCTCATCGATGAGTAACTAGTTTTCCAATTACCATTGTGGTTATAGTTGTTGTTTTCATTCAATAGATTTATTTGGGCTATATTTTGAAACCCACTTGAGTAAATTTGCCTTGCATTTGGAAAATCCAATTGTAGTTAAGGTGAAGGTGAGGAATGAGGATAGAAACTTTTAGGGTTGGTATTGAAGGTTATGAGGAGTGAGAACCATGTACTGTATGGCGAAAGCGAAAGCAAAAGGTATGGATAAGCTCCAACGTTATTATTAGAAGATGCACCCTTTATTATTCTCCCTGTTTGAGTAACAAACTATTGGGAAGAGTAAAAAATTTAGGGTGCATTTGGGTCTAGATTCTCAAAATTGTTGAGATTTTGACAATTCAACAAATTAAAATCTCTTTAGAATGCTTTGGTATGTTAGTGAATCAAAGTGTTCTTTGGTCATATCAGATGACTTGGTGACTTAAGATGACATGAGGAGTACCATGTTGAAAGCCTTAATTATATGTTAAGATGGCCACTATTGGTTCTTGGATAAAAAAAAAGGAGGTTATACTAGCTAGGTAAGCAGGCAGTGAAAAGTCTTAGTGCTATCAACACGTAAATTGGTATCCTCTGTCAAGCATTTAGAAGTAGCCTAGATAGTTTGCAGTAGCAATGTCATCAAGAGTAAGGCTTAGCTTTATATTATAGAACCATCACTACTCTAGGTGAATGTGAGGCATGCAGATAGATTATATTTTATCGTTATTCTTTTCCACTTAGCTACTTACCACAAAATATTACTTGGTGTCTCTGCTCATCAGAATGTATGCCAACGTTATAGGATAGATCAACAAACTTAAGTGTGATGACTTTCATAACATTCTACAGTTATTGTGCTTTAGTGTAGGGGCATGTACATGTGTTGCTCCCTTGGGTCAAAATTTTGAGGGAAAATTTCAATTCATTGGAGTCAAAGTATCACATGCTGAATTCCATGGCAAATCTGCTTCAATTCGGCCAGTGGTAACATGGTTTTGTTTTATTTATTTATTTAAATTGTTATTCCCCTCCAGTTCAAGAAAGTGCTTAATTGTTAGATGTTTTGTTAGAGCTGTCTTCAAGTAACCATGGTCCCTAGCACAAACCCCTGATTTAGTATATCAGCTGAGCTATAGAGTTGTCTTCTGAGAAGTTGTTCTCACTTTATTGGTCACATACTGAACTATTGACTTTGTCTTAAAAAAAAAAAAAAAAAACTAAACTAAGAGGAGGTTTGGATACGCGTTGCGTTTGTGCGTCTGCGTTTCCTGAGTTTTCACCTTTTTTTTTTTTTTTTTTTCCTGTTGTAGCGCTCATTTAAGGGGACAGCGGCTACTGTTTATGCACTGTTCATGAACAGTAGCCGCAACTTTTGACTATTTTAACCCACAAATCTCAGTTTTTATCAACTTTTTCATTAAAAATAGGTCCCACGGTACTATTCACACATTTAAAAATTATTTTGCTACAGTGTTTTTAGTTTTCAGTTTCAGCAAAATAAGTTCTATCCAAACAGACCCTAACTGTGGCTTTTGATATAAGTCCTTGCTTTCACAATATTTAATTCTCCTAAACTCATTCTTTATACTTTCCCTCTTACATATGTGTGAAAAAAGAAAATGTTTTGCTTGACAGGGTTTGATGTAGGTGGAAGCCACCAGAAACAAAATATGCCTATTTCAAGAAAATAATTTCAAATTCACAGGGTGATAGAATTTGAAATTTAGCTGGAAAAGAGAGACAAAAGTCTGTATTTTTATTAATATGAAAACTGAAGTGTTTTGGAGGCTACATTGAGTTTAAATAGTAAAAAAAAAAAAAAAAAAAAAAAAAAAAACCTCCTAAAAATCTTAATTCGTGTTAAGCAAAAAATTAGGTGGTAAAATAGTAAATTTTACCAAAATAGACAAAGTTAATATAATTGCAAAACTAAATACTATTGTCTTTACTCTAAAAGACGTCCCAAAAAGATAGAACCTTATTCTAAAAAATTTGAATAAAAAGTTGAAAAGGAAATAAATATTACTAAAAATGGAAAAAATAAACATTTCAAAATCTAAACAAAGGAATTTTCCCAATGAGATAGATGAGGATCTGGATTTCAAAGCACTTGAAAGTTGATACATATAATAATAGCCTGTTTGGTTAGAAGAAAACAAAGTATGCCTTATATGTATACATTTTCAGCTTTCAGTATGATCCATCGTAAAAAAATGGTATAGTTTGCAAAATTGTACCTAGTTTTCATTTCCAATATCCTAAAAAGTGGGTTTGAATATAGAAAACGAAAAGGTCTTTTGCCTGTTATCAGTTTTGTGAAAATGAAAACAGTGGCATTTTGTAAAAAAACCAACTTTGTAGGTCCCATTAATAGTGACATGTCTCATTATGAAAGCTTGAATTTGTGCTAAAACACAAGAGCTTGTTCAGACCTCCAAATAAAAATTACGGCTAAATTGTTTTTACTCTACTTAGACTAAGTGTGGAATAAGAGTAAATAAGCGCAATGAACCGATAATTCTACCCTAAGCCATATTCATCCATCATCAACAATAAAATGAAAGCTTAAAGAGTAGGAAAGAGAGATGCAAACACAAGATAACACCGAGACGTGTTATTGAAGAGGAAACCAAAGAACTCGGTGAAAAACCTCTCCGCGACCCTCCAAGTCGAAATCGACCCACTAGAGAATAAAGTTGGAGTACACGAATAACAAAAGACCCTCCAAGCCTAGTCTACCCCATGTACTTGAGCCCTCTAAGCTCCTGCTACCAACGGACTTCTCGGAGTCTTGTCTTCTCTAGCTTTCCGAATCCCGCAATTCAACCCAATTGCATTCGCTAATGAATGGCTCCTTCCAATGCTTCCCAACAGCACCAAAATCTCACTTTACACTCAGAATGAGTGTGGTAAGTGTTTGGACTAGCAACCTCTCAAAGATCTAGAGATGGAGAGGTAGGAGGTGAGGAAAACCACAAGGAAATGTGTAGATGATTGTGAGTATAATAAACTCTCAAGTGTATTTTCTAGAGTTTTTTCTTTGAAAAGCACTCCTTCCACTTTGTGGGTAATGAGAGTATATATAATGTGGGTAAAGACTTGGTAAAGCAAAACACAACTTTTTGCCTAACAGAAACTTTCGAAGGTCCTTTGCGGGTTGGCCCTTCCCGCGAGATAGTCGCGAAATTGACAATCTGGCACGACTCTTCATCTTCCAGTCATGTGCTCTACACGTGGCTTTTTTGCGGGTTGCTTCTTGCGAGGTACTCGCGAGCCAGTTGCGAAATCCACTTATTCAACTTTTGAAGCTTGATTCTTCACCGATCTCTCACACTCATCCCTTACAATTAAACCCACATACATACAGAGAAAATGATTAATGAAATTACAATCAAATTTGGTACGAAATTAAAGCTAACATAATATAGTTGGAAATCACAACTTTATACATTAAAACACACACACACACACACACACACACTCTCTCTCTCTCTCTCTCTCTCTCATGTTGGGATTTAATGAAATTTGTTTGAATTTATGGGTTTTTGGATGGAGATCTGGGTTGGGTTTTAGGGGGTTTTTTTTTTTCCATTGGATTAGGCCAGCTTGTGACGTAGAGATTTGGGCTAGGTATTGGCTTGCAAAGGTGGTTCCTGTGGGTTTAGGTTTTGGTTTGTTTATGGAGTTGTGGCTAGGTTTGATGAAGAAGATGAATAGTTTCTATCGGGTGATGGGTGACAGTTGGTTATATCAGAAAATAAAAGGATTTAAGCAAAACAAAAACTAGAACAAAATTGGTGCCAAACAGAAATTGAGTAGTAAACAAAAAATGAGTGTAGGATTTGAGAAGAGAAAACAAGAACAGAAAATGAAAATTGAAAATGACAAACCTTTAAGAAACGAACAAAGTTTCTCTCCAAACTAATTTGGAGAGAAACTCTTCAAACTTCTCATATATCTTTTTTTTTTTTTTTTTTTTATGAATTTTGAAAATTTAACCGTTGAATTTCATGTTCCTTATATTCTTAACATGCATATCATATTTCATTCAAATCGGATATTATTTATTATTCAATCAATAAACATATTTTTTTATACACAATTTTAGATTACAAAAATAGGAAATTTTAACATTTGTTTGATAACAAAGTAATTGATTTTTGATCTTTTTGAAATATTGCAAGCATGAATGAATGATATAATAAGAATATACAATCCAACGATTAGATTTTTAAAATTCACACTTAATATAAAGATATATGAAGAATTTGTAGAGTTTTTTTTTTTCAAACTAGTTTGGAGATAAATTTTGTTGATATTTGATTTTTTTTGAAATTTTGCAAGCATAAATGATATAATAAAAACATACAATTTAACGGTTATATTTCCAAAATCCACTCTTAATATAAAGATATATGAAGAGTTTATAGAATTTCTTTTTAAACTAATTTGAAGAAAAATTTTGTTGTTAAAAAACCAAACAGCACCCAAGTATCTATAATTGTTTTTCTTTTTCTTTTTTTTCTTATCATTGAAATTTTTTTTCTCGTCATTGTGTGTCATTCAATCGTATGGAAATGTAATGACTGAATCTAGATTTTCACTAGTATCATTTTCGTGGGGACCCTCCATGTATATATCTTCTGTGTCAGTTAAAAACTCTAATAATTGCAAATGGGTCCTGTTTTAAAGAGTGGATCCCACTTGGCTGTGATTGGCGAGTGTACTACAAAAGTATTGAAGAAAAAGTAACAGAAGAAGCCATCATAAAAAATAAAAATAAAAATCTCTAAAAGGCTCAAATGTCAATTTTGATTTTTGTTGTCATTAGGTGTGCCTGTAGAATTTGCATGCTTTTGTCTTTCATCTTCCTTCTTCAGTGCTTCATTTAAAGCTGTATGAAAACAGTAATACAAAGTGCATTGCCACTTAGTAACTTCTCTTGCTATTTTATATAGAACAGGTAACACTAAATAATAGATGGCTAGAAGTCAAAAGTAGATGGGTATGATCCTCTGCACCTATTAGATTAGCAATATGAGGTAATAGTAGACAAAAGAGGGGCCAAATTAAGTACCCATAGAAGCAAATTATTGCATTGGTATACAACATGGATCAACACCAAAGTTACTTCATTTTTAATAGGTATCAAAAGGGAAATAGCATAGAACCAGTTTCGGCACTTTTATAACATTGAGCATCAAATAGAGATAATAAGCAGTGGAAATAATAAATATTCAATAAAAATGTACACAAAAAAGAGAACATAGATTGACCTATAGCATGAAAAGACAAGGACATGCCCGTTCTAATAAGAAAAATTTGGAAGCAAAATTGTTTTGAAAGTCAGTACCTTTTGTTTAATTCGATGGCCATAAAATTAATATTGGATTTTCCACTTGAAACAAAGCTATCATCAACTCTACAACTTGTTTTAATTGACAAGCTTGCTTCTGCCATCTCCTGTATCTCCTTCACACATATCTCATCCAATGTTACTCCAAACTTCTCTAGCCGTCTCTGAAGAAGAGTCGCTTGTTTATCAAAATTACTACAGTTCCTAACTTCAAAATCTTTTAGTCCTAAGCTCCTTTGTAACTTCTCTAGTTTCTCTGCCAAGTCAAGGATCTCTGTCTCCAATACCACACTCACATCCTCTCCTTCACAAATCTTCTTTCTTCCCAACAAAGCAGAAACAAATCACCAAACCAAGATACCAGTTTAAATTCATGTTAACCAAACTTGGCATGCAATTTAAGCAATTAAAAGATGCCAAATTACTATAATCTATGTTTAATTGCAGAACATTATAGGAAAAACAAAAGAAGAGATCAGGCCTTGAGCTTATTTGCTTTAGGAAAAAGTGGGACAATTTAAAATAAAAATAAAAATGAAAAAGAATCAAAATGACCAGGCTATTACTTGATAGCTGATGATTCAATATTCAAACTGCCCTGTCTTTCCGTAAATATATTTTATCAAGTAAATGCAAATGGTGACAAAATGACCCATCTGCTTACTGTAATAGGACAAGCAAGAAGCTGATACCAACAGTTACAAAAGCAGGAACCAAGTAAAATATTCTTTTCAATCAAAAAAGGTTAAGCCAAATTATTCAAACCTAGTCATATCCCAAGTTCCCATCAACAATATTACTCAGATCGAGAGAAGAACTGTTTGTACTTTGTTTGGTTGCTGAGAGAAGAAAAATAAAGGGAAATAAAAATACTTCAAATCCAATGCCTTTTAAATTTTTCTCCTTTCAAAAAGCCAAAACTGTTTCTTTCTTTTTCAAAAATTTCTTGGCAAAACAATAGTGACATTAACTCCACATGGACTATAACCCCAAGCTCAGATAAGAAGTCGGCAGTCATTTCTTGAGTTCCTCTTGTCAGTCGTTTAATTGCAACCAGCTGCCCATCTTCCAATGCGCCCTTGTAAACTTCAGCATAGCCTCCCTCCCCAATTAAATTATCTTCATAAAAGACAAACAGAAATTGTTTATTAGACTAGAAATATAGCATTAAAATGACAGAAGAAAAACATTCTTCCTTTTAATCAACATCAGTACAGTAAAAAGGTTAATCTTCACATTCAAAATGTAAATTAATATCTGAAGAAAGTAACTACTGACCATGGCTGAAGTTGTTGGTTGCAGCTTCGAGCTCTGAGAGTGTGAAATTCTTCCAGCAAGATTTAAAGTAGCAAAGTTCACCATCTATAGAAGGCCTGAGTGCGCTGGAACCATTTCCACTCTGATTCTTTTGCTTTTCCTCCTAGTGAGTTTTGGGACACTTATCCATTTCTGAAAGTGCACATTCGGTCCTTTCTTCAGCATATGAAAGAAGCCATTCCAGCATGTAGAGGCTCCTGGATCTTGGTTACCTTTTGAGTCAGAAGTACTGGCCCTGGGAGAAGCTGTTTCAGATTCTAAGCTTCTTGAGCTGCCCTCAAGAACTCCTCTTGGAGAGGACTCATACTCATACATGCCCCCTTCCATGTCTATTGAATTTAACACTTGCATTAGTACCATTACAGATGATCCTTAAGTTCAAATACTCATAAATCATGATATCTAAATGACAAATAAAGACAGATAATTTACCATGAGATGAAAAAGAGTCAGAGAACCCAGCTCGTGGCCTTCTGCCTAAAGATGTATTAGCTTCCCATTCTTGATTTTCTGTGTCAATGTCATGAGAACCATTGCTGCACATATAGTCCTCATGTGTCAAAAGGCAACAAAGGATATGACAAAATTCAAAAGAGCTAATTAAGTGCAAATTCAAGGCAACCCACAATTGCAAGTACCAACTACCCAAGTTGGACAAATAAGAAGAAACGGCCAAATTTTTTTTGAAGAAATATCTCAAGATAAAATCAACATGTAATTGATTAGCATTAAGAATAACCAATTAAACATAATGTCATAAAAGAGGAAGAAAAGGGAAATTAATGGACACTAGACAACAAAGCAACGATGTAACAGTAAAAAATATATTATTTTGTTAACAAGCTATGACATATATTACCAAAAACAAAAACAGAAAACCAAACTTAACAAATATTGGCAAAACCCTGTATATAGGAAACAATCATGATGGGTCTAGATCAAACAGTGGTAATTTTTAAGCCCCCACCTTTCATACAATTCCAAGTTTCCCTTTTCTTTTTCAGGTGTGTTTTCACAAACAAATGAAGCATTAGGGAAAATAAAACCATATGCAAGTAAATTTGCCATTGGCTTTTTTTCTTCCTTTTTATTTATTTTTTTTTTTTTCACATCTCTTAGTTAATAACATAAATGTAACCGTCCATATACAATTAATAAAGCAGAGGAACTCATCAATGCAGCCACAAAAGTAGAGGTTAGAAATAAAAAACCAATACCATCATACAAACTATAGAGAATCCCATCTCAAAGTACCCAAACCAGCCACATACCAACACATAATTCACAACAATCAAAATCCCCACATACTACAATACAACAAACTTCAATAACAAACACTGATAAATTTGAGAAATGGAAATAAGGATGAAAATACTACCTTGGAAGCAACCAGACCCCTAAGTGCCCTCTGAGAGAGACCACTCCCTACTACCAAATGCTCCACTGAAGGACCAACTTTCACTGTTGATAGTTGAAGCCCCTAAAACAAAGGCAAGTTCCTCGTTGAAATTGAGGATGATGTAAACTGAGCTGTAGCTATTTCTGGGTCTACTCTCAAATCCCACAAAAAAAAAAAAAAAAAAAAAAAAAAAAACCATAAATCATATTAATAAGCCAAGTCTAGAAAGCTTTATTGAAAAAAAAAAAAAAAAGAGCTTTACTTGACCAACCAAATCCAAACATGGCTCAGTAAGAATTAATATACACAAAAAAATTATAGGAAAGTTAAGAAGAAAAAATAACAACCTCTCTTAGAGACAGATTTAAAATTAAAAGAAATAACATAAACGATGTAAGATTCAAATTCTGAACTGCAAAATGGATTGGCATCATGATTTTTATATAATTTTTTTAATATTCCATCAAATTCTAAATTTCAACTTCAATGGGGTAAAAAGCAATTCAGCCATTTTTGTGATAATTAAGAGTAATTAAACAATAATTCCAGATTTGCACTTTAATTATAAAGCTGTATAAAATCGAATTTAAGAATTGAAAAAAAAATACAAAGATTGAAGGTTAGGTTTTTATGGAGACTAAGCAATTGGATTCATCGATGAACATATAGAAGATACCTAATCGGAGGGATTGGATTGGGGAAAGTGTGAATATATAGAAGATCTAGACGTAATAGTACAGCATGGTGAATCTAAAGCAAAGAGAAATCAACTGAAGCCAAGAACTTTGTTTGGTTGCTGAGAAAATAATAGAGAAATAGAAAGTTTTCTCAGCAGCAACTGAATAAGGAATGCAAAAAGAGAGAGAGAGAGAGAGAGAGAGAACCTGTGAGAAAATGCGACCGCCAAGCCGATTGGGTTTCTGATGTGAGGTACAAGAGAGCGAGAGCGAGAAACAGAGCATGTAACGCATTTTTGGCTTGTGAGATACTGTAGCTTCTATATAATATGGTGTTACTTATTTTCAACAGTGGTAAACGACTGTTGATAAAAACTTTTTATCTATATAATTTTTTGACCCCTTTTTTTCCACGTTGCTGAAACCTGAAGAAAAAGCTGAAACTTTTTTTCTTACCCTTGTTTCAACAGTTATGTCAACCGAGGAAATAAATATACTAATTGTCTTGCTTTTACTCCACAATTGCATATAACTGTAGAAAATTAAGGTTTATATTATTAGTTTTTAGTGACCGTAGATAAAAATATATTGAAAAACCTCATGTTGTTTGTAGTGGCAGAGGGCACTCTATATTTATATTTTCAAAAAAAAAAAAAAAAAAAAACATGTTAGTCTAGAAAAAACATGTTAGTCAGAGCAGTAAAAAACAACCTATGAGTGATTGTCTCATATGAAAACAAGTACCTATTTATATTTGTTAACGACATATTTATAGTTGTTAATGTACTAAAATGAAAGTTTAATGCATTTCAGTTTAGGAAATGAAATGTCACAGCACAAAGTAAGTCATCACCCCAATGTCAAGTAGCTTAGACGGGTGGAGTACATCGAAGTCAACCAGCACCTCAGGTTATTATTATTTTGATAAGTAACAACAAAATTGCCTTCATTGTTTCTACTAGATTAATATTTTTGCGCACTTTCTCAGGTTAGAGACAAAAAGAGTTACAAGAAGTTACAGCTTTGGAGTGTTAGCGAAAACAATGGCTGTTGTGAGACATCCAAAAGAATTACAAAATTTTATATGAATGCGCAAGAGCATAAATGAATAAGATTTCTTGTGAATTAATGTGCAGAAGTGAAGGCTTGTATGGATATAAATGTGTATTTTGAAGTGGGTGGAATACTTAGATATTTATTGTTATTTTTGAAACAATTCGAAGGTTACCACTATTTGGAACAAATTTTGTTATTATCACTGTGTGAGGATTACTACTATATGGAACATTTTGAATATTGGAATTTAATGATGTTTGTTGAAACCTTGTCAAATGATGCAGTTGGCTAGTCTTTCTTTTAAAATTATATTGCTATGTTGTTGAAGGCAAAATCAACATAACACTCTAACAAACTCTAACAAAGGCAAAGTAGTGGACCTTTTGGAGACTTTAGTACTGAATCTTATGTGTAGCCATTGTGCTATGCTTTTGCGTAAGTTGACATCACCCTAATTGTTAGTGTATAACTTAGACTAGATGAGCTCATTGGGTTTGGCCCAGTATACTGTACTTGTAGTTACTCATATTACTTGTACTGCACACATACCTAGCCTATATAAGGCTCTTTATTGTACATTATTATTTACACAGAATATATAGACTATGCTGACTATTCAGGCAGTCAAGTTTGTCACCTTTGCCGTGCTCTTTATGGCCTCAAGCAGGCTCCTTGAGCTTGATTTGAAAAGTTTAGCTCAGTTGTTGTTTAACAGGGTTTCGCTTCGAGTCCTTATGACACTGCTCTCTTTGTCCAAAGATCCTCTGCTGGTATCACTCTTATTCTTCTTTATGTTGATGATATGATTATTATTGGAGATGATTCTGCAAGTATCCGCTCTCTTCAGCACTCCCTTAGTCAGCATTTTGAGATGAAAGATCTGGACACTCTCAGCTATTTTCTTGGGCTTAAGGTCACCTCATCCTCTGATGGATACTATCTTTCCCAAGCTAAATATGCTTCTGGTCTTCTCTCCAAAGCCGGTATCACCGACAACAAGACTGTTTCCACTCCCTTGGAATACAATGCAAAGCTCACACCCTTGGATGGTGAACCTATATCCAATGCTACTAGCTATCGTCAGTTGGTTGGTAGTCTGATCTATCTCACTGTTACTCGTCCGAATATTTCACATGTCGTGGGTATGGTTAGTAAGTTCATGGATGCCCCTCGTTCTGTCCATTATGCTGCCGTTCTTCGGATTCTCCGATATGTCAAGGGCACACTTTATCATGGTCTCCACTACTCCTCTCGATCTTCTCTCGAGCTTCATGCTTATTCAGATGCGGACTGGACAGGTGATCCGACTGATCGATGCTCTATCACAGGTTTATGTTTCCTGTTGGGTACTTCTCTTGTCTCGTGGCGTAGCAAGAAGTAGGATGTGGTTTTCCGTTCCAGTATTGAGGCTGAGTATCATGCCCTTGCCGACACCACCTGCGAGCTTGTTTGGCTTCGCTAGCTCTTGGCTAACATGGATACTCCACAGCCCACTGCCACTCTTCTTTATTGTGACAATCGTAGTGCTATTTACATTACTCATAATAATGTCTTCCATGAACGTACCAAGCACATTTAGATCAACTGCCACATCACTCGCCAGCATCTCAAGAAAGGAAATCTCAAGTTGTTCTCCATCTCCTTTGCTGACTAGCCTGTTGATATCTTCACCAAGACTCACTTGCCTGGTTGTCTTCGAGATCTTATATCCAAACTCCAGTTGGCTTCCTCCTTGCCACCTCGAGTTTGAAGGGGGATGTTAGTGTATAGCTTAGACTAGATTAACTCATTGGGCTTAGCCCAGTATACTGTACTTGTAGTTTACTCATATTACTTGTACTGCACACATACCTAGCTAATATAAGGCTCTCTATTGTACATTATTATTTACATAGAATATACAGACTATTTAGTCTTTCTCTCTCACGTACAATAACATGAATGTGAAATTTTTTCCATTAGCTTTGATAGATTAAATGTAGGTGGAGACAGTGGTACTAGACTACCAGTGAAGCTACTCCATTTGCCAACTCCATGTCAATAACATTGCATGATTTAAGTATTTCAGTTTGTCGCCTCACACTTTTCCATCCTCCAATTGACAATAAGAATATTTTTACATTGTATAACAAAATTACTTTGTTATAGATTTATTTATTGAAAAAAATAATAATCCAGTAGACAACACATAATTGATTTAAGATGAACCAAATAAATGAGCAACACTTTATTTAGAAGACATTATTATTAAACCTTCTCACTTGTAAAATTCCTAAGAAGAACAACTTTAAAAATCCACATCTTCAAGCCTTGTAAACTACTCCAGAATAATTTTTTTGTCTTCTTCTTCTACAGACCTCTTCCTCCATAGCCTGATAGCAACAATCCTGGCTTAGCTGCATGGCATATACCAATCCGGGTATCCATGTCCTTCCTCTCCACTTCAAGCTGTAAAGTCATGGAAACATAATTAAAATTCAATTCAAGAACTAATATATTGGTCTTTAAGGTTAAAAAAGTACAAGAGTCGCAAGACATAATACCTTGGGGGAATTTCTCACCAAACTTCATTTGGCTTTAGCTCCTTGTAGATGCCCATTAGGTTAAGTTAATTATTATCCTCTTCCGTTTCTTGTTCTTGCAATTTATTGATTATTTCTAAGAGCTCTTTCGTGTAATCAATGGTGTCTCCGAGAATAGATGTTTTGTCCATTTGCTAACATTCGCATATTCTATTTAATCTTAAACCATCGTTGTTTTAATACTACTGCTCACTTTAAGCTAATTAATACTCACATAAGATAAAGCAATGACCAACTTGTATTAACTTGTATGCACTTAGCCACAAAAGTGTCCAACTTGACATGAACACAAACACAAAAAATTCAAACATTTTTTTTTTTTTGAGGAATCAAAAAATTCATACATGGCCATACATTTTGCACTTAACTAGGTTGCAAAGAGGAAAAAGCGTAAATACCTAAGATGAGTTGGCCGGAGATGGGTGGAGGAAGGACCAGCAAGGCTGAGCAAGCAGCATGAAGGAGGAGGCCACCATGGCAGTGGCTGTTGCTTGGAGGAAGCATGAGGCAGGAGGTCACCATTTTTAGCAAGGGAGGCAGCATCGCAGTGGCATCTAGGGCTAGGCCACCTTCCCTCTCTCTCGTGCATCTCAGGATCAGATGGGGCCTAGGGGAATGGCTGAATGGGGTTTTGAATTGGAACCTATATTAATTTTGTAATCAGGGTCAATTTGTTTATTACGTGTACGATCATTTTTGTTAATATTTTCATTAAGAAAATGCCACATCATTAAAAAATGACTAATCACTTTTTCGTTAGCCACCTAAACAATATTACTAACGGCATCTAACAGAAGGACTAATACTATTCATTTTTAAAACTTAAGGGACCAATAGTGCACACTTGAAACTTGAGAAACCAATTGTGCTCACAAGATAAACTTCAAGGACCAACAGTGTAATTTCGTTTTTCTTTTATGGAAGTATTAGATACTTTGCTTCATATCTTTTTCAATATTATTTTTAGCTTCTTTGGTTGCTGATTTGTGTCTCATTTGGAACAACAGGTTGCAATAATTATGTTTGAACTAAAATTAATTTTGGTCATTTACTGTTGCTTGTTGGTTATATAAGATAAACCTTGAACAATTGATCCTATCTCGAAGTGATTATTTGACTTTGTGGATTAGGATTTGGGGTTCAAAAACACCTAACTTAATAGGACTTTTGAAATATGCATAAGTTAACTTTGCTCCTATTTGGTTCACTTCGGTCCTATTCGGTCCACTTTAGTCATATTCGGTCCTATTTGTTTCATTCGATCATATTCTATCCACTTCGGTCCATTTTGGTCCACTTCATTGTATTCGGTCCATTTTTGTGCACTTACATAATGGGAAAATATAGGTTTGGGTTGAGAGCACATATTCTAAATCCAAATTTATTTTATATATATTTATATATATATATATTTATATATATAAAAGATCTCAAACTCGTAATATCTAAAATTTTAAGCGTAACATTTATTATTACTACGCTTCTGTTGAGCCACATTAACGTAGCATTTGGGACTATTTCGGCCTGGTTAAATTTAAGTGAAGTCTTTCTAAACAAGAAGTTTGTGAGTATACAAATGTTTTCTTTAGGGTAGTTTCTCATTCGTTTTAACATCATTACTTTTAAGTAATCACATGAGGTTGATTATACCTTTGAACTAAATAAATAAATTTTATATATATATATATATATATATATAGAGAGAGAGAGAGAGAGAGAGAGAGAGAGAGAATGGCAGTCGCAATTAATTTAGTAAATATGGGCTAAGGGCTTAGAGAAGTAAAAGATCTAAAATAGGGTAGAGACAGTGGACAAAGTAGACAACTGAACTGATCTAATCCTCTTTCACAGTTGCATCATCAGGAACGCCAAGGATATGTTTGTTAAGTATAACTTTTCAATCTTGTTCACTCTTACACTTCACACTTTTTATTAAAAAAATTTGGATCCCTTAATCTTAGAATGAGGTTCTTATTTGTTGGGATGGAGCTCCCTCCTTCATCATCCACCTATAGGGCATAGGATTAGAGGGGGAGATACTTGTCCCATCTCTTTCTTCTCTCCTTTTGAGGCATGGATGAGTGGGAAAACAAGTGTAGAGCACTATTCTGATGAGTCATTCCGTAATAAATATGGCCTGCCTAGTTGGTAGAGTGCATTAAATGAGGAGATGATTGTTGCTTAGCTTGCACGTTTCCATTCTTGGTATCTCAATGAACCTCTGCTTTTAGATGAGATGCTTCCCCATCTTCCTCAACCTTTGGAAAGGGTCTTTAGTGTTCGGTTGATTAGGATGGGGCTATCCTCAATTTAGTATTCTCGGGGAGTGTACAAATATAAAAATTCTAGGACCACACGTGTTCACAACTTGAACACATGACAAGTGGTGATTAGTTTACTTTTCACTAAGTGCCAATGATGTACTTGTGTGTAAATGATGTAATTCAGTCACATATTAACAAATGTACAAATTGTGTGTCCATAGAAGAACTGATACAAACATAGAGTAGTAATTTGAACTTTGTTAGGCACCAAGGACTAGGAGTAGGAACTCATACAATATATTAATTAAGTTGACAATCTTTTTCTTTTTTCTTTTTTTTCCTTTTTTTTTTGAGAGGGAAAGTTGACAAACTTGAATAACATACCTACACATATTTTTTGAACTTCAACCAGCGTTACTCACTTTAACTAGAAACATTAAGATTTCCCAAAGAACATAACAAGAAATAAATGCATTGTATCAATTATAGGCCCGTCAATTAATAAATAGAACCTAACTCCAAAAGAGTACCCTGTCTAAGTCTCCCAGCTTGAAGGAAGATTAGGGTTTATGTCAAATTGGCCGCTTGATAATGCTGACAATGTTGATGCTGATGATAACGATGATGACATGATGGCATCCATGTACTCCATATGATTGTTAGGCTCGTGTGGATCATAAGGATAATTACAACCAACTGGAAAATATGGGAGTCTAGCAAGTGGGTCAAGTTCTAGTGAAGCACATGAGTAAGACATGCCACAAAAATTACCATTAATAATCTCACAAGGATTTGGAATCATGGGCACTGTTAATGGATCCTCATCATAATTTGGTGTTGCGATACTTGGGCCAATAAGCTTATCACCAATATAATGTTGTGTTGCTCCACTACTGCTGAAATTTTGATGTTCTTGATTAGGATCAAAATTTTCATGAGGCAAATATCCTAATGACCAGAGTGGATCATAGGAGGAAGAATTTGATGGTGGTGCCATTGGGGGTGGAAATTGAACCAAATTGGCACCATAATTGGTTTGCTCTAATCTAAGATCACCATGATCAAAGCCTTGCAAACTTGGGGTTGGAGTGGGAAGGTATAGTTGGTCTTGCTGAGAGTTTAGGATCCAATTAGGGTTTGCATTTAGAGAGAAAAGACCTTCCTCAGAGTTACCATTAAAGTGCACATCAGGAAAGGTGGCTATTGCAGGAACATCATAAGAAATTAGCTTCTTCCTTATGCTTGTATTCCAAAAATTCTTGACCTCATTATCTGTTCTTCCTGGTAGTTGCTTGGCTATCTGAGCCCACCTGTCCAAATAAGAAAAAAGTTCCCTCTTGCATGAAAAAAATAAATGATATTCATGATGAGGGTGATGATAAGAATAATAATGATAAAAAAAGAGAGGATCTTATTAAATTTACTAAATAGATTTACGAGCTAAAGTATTATATATTAAATAAAATATAAAAAATTTACAATAATTTATTTGTTAGGTTGTTGACGTGTCGTGTCATTAATGATATTTATTATCCGGTTTGTGAAGTTTATAAATATATATAAAATAAAAGGGTCATATACTAATGAGTACTCTTAGGGTATTGGTTAACAATCCATTTTAAGAAAGTTTTGACATCATTTTTATGGAAAATGAAAAAAATTGGCAAAATATTAATGTTTTTCTTTTTTTTCTTATAAAAAATTTCTTTAAATAAATTATTAACCAATCCCCTAAGAGCATTCGTTAGTGTTTTTCAAAATGAAATTAGTAATAGTTTAAATATTTTCGGAAAAGAAAAATAAGATAGTACTTGTTTCCTAGAATGCCCTGAAGTTCAGTGATGAGGGCCGCTTCTTCTGGAGAGAAGCAACCACGTTTTAAGTCAGGTCTGAGATAATTTATCCATCTTAGAGCATTCTCATTAAGGTGGGTAAATGCTATAAATGCTAAAATTTAGCATGTCAAATGCTATAAATACTAAAAAACACCCTCCATCAAAGCTTTTAAATTTTATTTATTTTGCAATCCAGCTACAGTGGAATTCTATCTCTAGCACCCCACTGTAGCAAGATTGTAAAACAAAAAATCATTTTATATTCTCTCTTTCTCCAGACTTTCTTCTCTCTCATTTCCATTTCTTCCGTCTCTCTTCTCTCTCTCTCTCTCTCTCTGCTCGACTGCTCTGCCTCCCTCTCCGACGAAACCCAGGCCGGAGCATCAAGCCAAGCTGATTTTTTTTTTTTTTCACTCAACGCTCTCTCTCTGCTCTATCTTTCTCTTTCTTCTCTCACTTCTCTCTTCTCTCTCTGTGCTTAGCCGATGAGCGGGCTCCGCCGATGATTGTGGTCCGGCGATTGTGGGATGACGATGGCTGTGGTCCGGTGATTGTGGTCATGGATCGTGGGTCCGATGGCTGTGGTCCGGTGGCGGCGATGGAGGTTTCTTCTTTCTCTTTTTTTTTTTTTTTTTGGTTCTGCGTGGTTCTTTTTGGGTCCGATTGGGCTCCGATCGTGCAAGGCCGACACAAAACTACATGCTATCAAATCTTTGATTTGATTTTGGGTCTTGATTTGGTTTTGGGATTTTGGGTCTTGATTTGGTTGGGGTGGGTCTTGATTTGTTTTACAGGTGCGAAGGAGGACGACAAGCCGCGCCGTGGAAGAAGCTGACGCCGGGGAGGGAAGTGGTGTCCGTTTCCTGTGGGTTTTGGTTTGGCGTGATGGGTCTGCTAGTGGGTTTGCTGGTGGCGGCGATGGTGGAGGTTTCTTTTCTCTTTTTTTTTTTTTTTTTTTTTTTTTTTTTTTTCTGCTATGGTTGGTGGTGGTGGGTGGATGTGGTGGTTGTGGCTGGATGTGGAGGTTTCTCTCTGCTATGATTTTTTTTTTTTTTTTTTTGTTAATGGTGGTTGTGGTATGGGTGGTGGGTTTTGGGTTTTGGGTGGGTGGTTGGTAGTGTGGTGCCGACAGTGGGAGAGAGAGACAGAGGAGAGAGAGGAAAAATAATAAAGAAACATTATTTAAATGAAATGGTAAAAAAAATAGAAGTTTTGATATAGGATGTATTGTAAAGTGGTGTTTTATATGTTATAAATATAGGTTTTGAGAGTGTAAATGCTAAATTTTTTAGAAACCTTGATAAGAATGCTCTTAGTCTACAGCTCTTTCCACATCTCTGCAGGCCTGCTTCGTAGAAGCCATACAACGAAACCGAAAAAAAAAAAAAAAAAAAAAAAAAAAAAAAAAAAAAAACAAACAAACAAACAAACAATAAGAAAGAAAATTTGAGAAACAATACTAGGAATCCATGAAAGCTATAAAGCTAGGGCAATTATGAGAGACGAGGGAGCAGTGGTAATGTTACCAGAAAATTTTGGGACAGAGCTCCAGCAACCATGACCATAGTTTGAAATGTAGTTGACGAGTTTCTCATCTTCCTCCGGTGACCATAGTCCTCTCTTCACCTTCTTCTTCTCACAGCACGAGTGATGTCCCATCTCTCTCTAAAAGCAGTATTATCCTCTAAAAGCAGTGTTAGTGCAGCCAATGATAGATGATAAATAAGTACTGGGGAATAAGTTTAAATAGATGAAAAAATCAGAGAGAGAGAGAGATAAGAAATAATAAAGAAAGGCAGCACTAGCTAGATTAAGCCCTGGCTAGGAGAGGTTACACTTACTTTACACCCAAGAAGAAAAAAAACAGTGAAAGAAAGATATGGGTAATTTGGAAGTGTGAGTATACCACTGAGTATAAACTGAGGCTATGAATTTAATGTAAGAGCTGTACCATGGTGGCCCAGTTTGCTGGGTTTGTAGCAAAGGGCTTAAACTTGCAGTATCATCCTTTAAGAGCTGTATTGCTTAGAATGTATCCTTTTT
>JARYZH020001499.1:0-27390 GCA_030021035.2 Notholithocarpus densiflorus | reverse complement strand
TTCTCAATTTTGCATCAAGTGTCTCATCTAATTTTTAATTTTTGTAACAAATGAATTATTGAGTGTAAAAATTAAAGAATCCAAATCCAATTAGATTCTAAATTGGATTTTGATTGGAGTCCAATTTTATATATATATATATATATATATCTATATATATATATATAATGAGAAACCATTACATATTTTAGAAATGTATGGTTTAAAAAAAGTGTAATCTAATACCATGTATAATTTAAACATCTTTTCAAAAAAATGTATAATTTGAACTGTGTAATTATAATTGTTTTTAATTGTACTTATGTATAGATTAATGCTAATATGCCCGATGCAAAGAAGTGCAAGTCATTAAAAAAAAAAAATTACGCAAAGCAAGTCATTAATTTAAGAAAAAGAAACCTTGATAACTCTTTTGACTAGGAAGATTAATTAACCACTAAACTAGACTTGTTCAAATATCAGTTGCTACCTAGAGCTCCCCCAAACACTTCAGTAGAGCAGAATTCCCCTTCGTTTTGGAACTAAAAAGAGCCACAGTGAAGTGCTCAAGGGAACTCTAGGAGACACCTGACTATTCCTTTCTCTTGGTATGGTTTGGTGGTAAGAAATTGTGATAGGCCAAGAACGTATTAACCCCTTGTGATAAATTAACCAATTAATTAGCCAAGTGAATTAATTAAGTTAATTAACATGCAATATGCGTGGTAGCAGAAACAAATCACCAATTAAACTAAATGTAGCGGAAAATAAATTTGACACGGGTGATTTGTTTACGAATGGGGAAAACCACCAAGGCAAAACTCCACCGGGTGATTTTAAGGTCACCACTTCCAAGAATCCACTATTGTCAAAACAAGCGGTTACAAGTAAAGGAATCCCAGTACCTTATACCAACCTACAGTTGAACCCTTACCCCAATACCCAACTTGTTCTGTAGTGACAATCTCTTCTTTTGATGCATGGCTCCCAGTACGTGACTAACCAATTGTGCAGATCCAGTACGCGACTTCAATCACCAACTAGAGAAGGTTGTTGGTTGCAAAGTTCTTTAGTTCATCCAGATGATGAAGATCAAGAAGCTCCTTGGTTACAAAACCCTACGATGCACAAACACAGCAGCTTCTTCACAAGAAAGATGAATTAGGGCGAATTCTGTCTCTGGTCACAATTTGCTTGAACAAACTTTGCTCAACACTTGTGCAACTTGTGTCACCTTTGACGACCCTTAAAATAATCCTTTTATATGTCTAAGGTTGTGAGAAAAGAAGGCCTAAACATACAATCACGGATTGGAGTCAAAACAAAACTGAAACTCTGTTTTTCATAAACCTCGACAGATAGCTATCTGTCGAGCTGCTGTCAAGCCACGGGGCTGGAACAGCTCTTAAAGCTCGATAGATGCTAGTTGTCGAGCTTTAATGATAGGCATTTTCTCAGCTTGAATCTTGGACAGACTTGCATGGCTTTAACACTTGATCTTGAAACAAGGTTTTTTGAAATATTAAACACATCTTAGATCTACCCAAATACAAGTAAAGTGCGTTTTGTCAAAGGATTAGCCAATTACATAAAATAGTGACATATGTTCCTAACAAGTGAATCACATATGTACTAACAAATTGAACACTAAACCTACCATATTTATAAAGGAGATTCTTTGTGCTAATTTATTCATATACACAGAAAGTGGTGCTCTCAAGGAGAGGAGATGGAACAGTTAAAAATAAGAGTTATTCACGTATAAGGTTTCTCAAACTGAACCTGGTAAGAATTGTGGGTAAAATGGGAGGGTAAGGAATATTGAGGTGAGTAGCCAGAAGTTCTCTCCCAAGCTTTTTCTATTGTCATTTCTAAGACCCTTCCTCTTCTATCTTTTTCATATAAACAAAGCTTAATTAACTTAGACATTATTGTTAGTTTTAGAACCCTTAACACAATATGTTTAACCTAATATTAAGCCAAGTTTATTAACAAGTTTGTTAATTAAATCTAGGTTAAACAAATATGTGTAAAAAAAATATAATGCGAAAAGTAAAGAACACGCAGATCTGATGACCCAGGAAAACCAAACCGGTAAAAAACCTGGGGAAGATTTAACCTAGCTATCCTCAAGGTAAAAATAGATCCACTATGAAAGAATCGAAGTTTGTACAATAAGACTTAGACCACTAACATCCTATTGCTGCCTCGTGTAGAAAACTTACTATCACGACCACGTGACAGCTCCGAGTCCACAAACTACTTCTTTCCTTGATCTACGGCAACTACAAGTTCTCCTACTTGTGACTTTGAAACACCTCTCAAAGGTTTAAGATCTTCTTGAAAGTTCTTTATGCAGCAACTGAAGCAATCATCAAATTCTTGATGTGAATCTTGATCTTGATAGCTCTATGTGTGTGTTTGAAGGTAAACATCTCTCAGATCTCACAAAAGATTCAACACACAACTCAACAAAGACTTCTAAATCGAGTTTAATTTTCTATCAAAGGTTCTAAAAACAGATTTTCAGTTCTTATTTTCATCCAATCTGTGGGTACATGTTTAGGCTTTCTTTTCTCACAACCCTAAACATATATAAGGATTGTTTTAAGGGCCATCAAAGGATGCGCGACTGTGAAGCAAAGTTTTGTTCATGCAAATTGTGACCGGAGACAGAATTTGTCCTAGTTCATCTTTCTCTTGAAGAAGCTGCTGTGTTTGTACACCGTAGGGTTTTGTAACCAAGGAGCTTCATGATTTTCATTGTGTGATGAACTGAAGAACTTTGTAGTCAACATCTTTCTCAAGTTGGTGAGTAAGCTGCGTACTGGGATCCGTGCATCGATTGGTTAGTCACGTACTAGGAGCCGTGCATTAAAAGGAGAGATTGTTACTATAGAACAAATCCAATTGGGGATTGGGGTAAGGGTTCAACTGTAGGTTGGAATAAGGTACTGGGATTCCTTTACTTGTAACCACTTGTTTTGATAATAGTGGATTCTAGGGAGTGGTGACCTTAAAATCACCCGGTGGGGTTTTTGTCGTGTAGGTTTTCCCCATTCGTAAACAAATCACCGTGTCAATTTAATTTCCACTGCATTTAGTTATTTGGTAATTTGTTTGTGCTACCACGCGTATTGCATGCTAATTGAATTAATTAATTAACTTGGCTAATTAATTTGTTAATTCATCACAAAGGGTTAATACATTCTTGGCCTATCAAGTGGTATCAGAGCAGGCACACTTTAATTAGGGTTAATTTTTATTGTGTGATCTATTGACCCCTGTTTACATTGATAGAGGGCAGTCTCTTATTATACCTCCTTTATTTGATGGCACTAACTATGCATACTGGAAAGTATGCATGAGAGCTTTCTTACAGTCATTAGATGAAAAGGTGTGGCAAGCTATGGAGATAGGCTGGACCAAGCCTACAGAAGTGCCGGCCGACTGGGATGATGCTAAGATCAAGGCGACAAACTTCAATAGCAGGGCATTGAATGCTTTATTCAGTGCAGTCACGAATGAGGAGTTTAAGAAGATATCCTCCACTAAAACTACAAAGGAAGAATGGACAATTCTCCAAACAACCTATGAAGGAACTAAGGATATCAAGGATTCGAAGCTTTAGAGGCTTACTACAAGTTTTGAAGAGATTAAGATGGAGGAGAATGAGTCATTCAATGAGTTCTATGCCAAGCTCAAGGATATAGTGAACTCAACCTTTAGTCTTGGGGAAACCATTCTTAAACCCAAGATTTTTAGAAAGGTGCTTAGATCTCTACTCGAGAGATTTCATGCCAAGATCACAGCGATTGAGGAATCGAAGGATATTGACAAAATTCCTTTGACAGAGTTGGTTGGCAATTTGCAAACCTGCAAGAGCAAGAGTATGGCATTGAAGGTCAAGAGCAGTGACACTGAAGAGTCTTCAGATGATGAAGATTCTAAGATGAAATCCTATATCACTTGGCAATTCAAAAAGTTTATGAAGAATGCCAATGCGAAAGGATTTGACAAGGACTGCATGCAGTCTAGCTCATCTCAATTCAAGAACCAGGACAAAGGAAAAAAGGATGCTAGGGATGGCGGTCAGTACACTGTTCCCTCAAGACCAAAATGCTTTGGATGTCAGGGTTTCGGTCATATGAAACAGGAATGCCCTACATATCTCAAGACCATTGAGAAGAGCAAGGCACTTGCTGCTACGTTGAGCGACACTGAGCCTGAGGATGATTTTGATAATAAGGATGATGGAATCCTAAATGTCTTCACTGCCACTGTAAATCCTACTGAGGGGATTGTTGAAGATGTGGATGAAGAAGAAGACTTGGTGGAGTCTAAATTTGAGAAGATGGATGAACAAGATGACATCCACACAGCCTATGCAAAATTATACAAGGTCTCCGAAAAACATGAGAAGTTGTATAGGTTGGCCACCAAGAAGCTTAGTGAAGTGGAGCTTGAACGAGAAGAAATTTCCACAAAGTTTGATGAAGCCAATCAGACTATTGGAGCACTAAGATTTGAGAATAATTTCTTAACTGAGAAGACCAAGAAACTTGAGGCAGAACTGTTCCAAGTAAGAGCTCAGTTGGAAAGGACTTCAAGTGCAAAGCTTCATAAAATGCTCAGTCTTCAGAAATCTGCTTCTAATCGAATCGGGTTAGAGTATGATTTCTCTTCTCCTAATGTTGCTTCTGCTAGTACTACTGTTTTTTTTTTTCTCCTACTAATAATGTTGAAACTGAGAATAATGATATTAAAAATAAATTAGCTAGTGAGAACATAGACAAGGATAAATCTATCTTAGGAGCACCCCATAAACTTGATAAGAAAGAAATTAAGAACCCTAGGGCTAAGAAGGGAAACACTCAAAAGCCTAAACAGAAGAAGCAGCATCTCTGTCATCACTGTGGAGCAGCTGGACATACTCGACCTAATTGCTATAAGTGGTTAGCCACTCAACAGAGCAACAACATGATCTCGTCGGGAAACCAGAATCAGTTTCCATCCTCCTTTGCTCCTCTTGGAGATCTTCTCAAGGCCTTCATGTTCCTTTCGAACTTGAACGGTTTCAATTCTTCCCGCTCACCGCCGTATCAAGGGTTTGCAAAACGGAAAGGTTCTTCCAAGGTGTGGAAGGAAAAAGGCTTCATGTGATTCTGTCACTTTTTCTCTCTCTCCTCTTCTTGTTTTTATTTTGCATTACTTGTGTGTTTTGCTTTCTTGTTTTGAGTCAGTCTAGTTTTATGCATTGATTTGTTTAACATGTTTTTGTTTGTTTATTTTTCAGTTTTGCTTTATTTTGTTTTTCATATAAAAATAAAAATAAAATTGAAAAATTAGAAAAATATAAAAACAGTGTGTGTATGTGTACTTTGGTACTTGTGTACCTTGGATGGCCATTGAAACAAAGCTTTCTAAACTTTGTATCTTTTGTAGCTTAAATGAGTATCTCTATGCACAACTAAGCAAGTGAGCTTTGTGGCTCGTGTTTGTGATGAGTAAGATTAAGTAATCTCTTGTACTTAACACTCGTATCACTATTTTTGACGGGAAGGACTAGAAAATCCTAAAAGTAAGGCATAAATAACCATTTCACCACTGTTGCCCGCAAATCATGAAATGACATCTGTATGCTTCAGCATAGCAAAAGTGCAATGTCAACAGCTTAACATAATTGGGTATTTCTTGATAGGCCAAGAATGAATTGACCCCTTGTGATAAATTAACCAATTGATTTAGCCAAGTTAATTAATTAATTCAATTAACATGCAAAACGCGTGGTAGCACAAACAAATCATCAATTAACTAAATGCAGCGGAAATTAAATTGACACAGTGATTTGTTTATGAATAGGAAAAACCTACACGGCAAAAACCCCACCGAGTGATTTTAAGGTCACCACTCCCGAGAATCCACTATTATTAAAACAAGCGGTTACAAGTAAAGGAATCCCAGTACCTTATACCAACCTACAGTTGAACCCTTACCCCAATACCCAATTGGACTTGTTCTGTAGTGACAATCTCTCTTTTTCAATGCACGACTCCTAGTACATGACTAACCAATAAATGCGTGGATCCCAGTACGCGACTTAATCACCAACTTGAGAAAGATTTTGGCTGCAAAGTTCTTCAGTTCATCACACGATGAAGATCACGAAACTCCTTGGTCACAAAACCCTAAGGTGTACAAACACAGCAACTTCTTCAAGAGAAAGATGAACTAGAGCAAATTCTGTCTCCAGTCACAATTCGCATGAACAAAACTTTGTTTCATACTTGCACAACCTTTGACGGCCCTTAAAATAATCCTTATATATGTTTAGGGTTGTGAGAAAATAAAGCCCAAACATATACACACGGATTGGATGAAAATCAGTTTTGAAAAACTGAATTCCATAAACCTCGACAGATAGGGTATCTATCGAGCTAACTGTCGAGTTTCAGGCTTCAATAGCTTTTTGAACCTCGATAGATGTAGCTGTCGAGCTAGTTGTCGAGTTTTAAAATCCAGAACTTCTTCACTTGTTTCTTGGACAGATTTGCATGGCTTTAACACTTGAACTTGAAACCTTGTTTCTTGAAGTATTAAACACATCATAGATCTACCCAATTACAAGTAAAGTGTGTTTTGTCAAAAGATTAGCCAATTACATAAAATATTGACATATGTTCCTAACATAATTCACATATGTCCAAACAATCTCCCAATTTGGCAATCCGTGGCAAAACCACAACAAACAAATGAACATATGAGAAAAGTCATAAATCACTCAACTCATACTCACTTATTGAATACAATAAAATCTATCCTAACACAAACTCTTGAAAAAACTTTGCAAGAAAAGAGTTTATGGCAAGAAGACTTTGACAACCTGTATTTCTGAAACACTTTAAACAAGACTCATCAAGGCATCTTAGTGTGAAACAGAAATGTAAGATTGCATACATTAAATAAGAAACATGTATATAAAGAGAGAAAAGAAACAACACATGGAGAGATAGGTGAAATGTGATAACAACATCATCAAATATATATATAACAAAGATAAGTACAATGTTTGCTATCACTAAATGGTCACAAAACCAATGTACAAGAGATAATGTATCTAAAAAAGAAAGAAAAGAAAAGATACAAAAATCCTCACTACATCCCTCATAAACACTCCCTCTATCACAAAATCTCCTATACTAACCCTCCCCATATGAGTATGACTACTCTCATCTCAAAACTACTTCTCCTTTTTGTCACAAGTGACAAAGGGTAAGTACATCAAGTAGACATCTCATCATCACTAGGCGAGCTAGCACCATCGTCCTCGTCAGCATCATCACTGCCAAAGCCATCATCACTCTCATCCTCAGAAGTTGGTGGAGATGGAGAAGAAGCAACAGTGAAACCACCCATGACAGCCTGTCGTCATGCGATACGACCAACACGGGTGTTCACTTGACACAACTCATCATTGAGAGTGTCAAGGCGAGCATCCATGCGCACAAGCTGTGCCATGATGGCCTCAAGTGTCACTCCACCCGCAGAAGACGAAGGAGCGGAGGTGGATGGAGTGGTAGAAGCTGGAGGAGTCGCCGTCTCTGTCCGGGGCCGCCTCGGTCTGAGTTGTGCCTCACTCCGTCAAACGATAGCTGCATCTATAGCACACATCACTGAGAAGTGAAGAGACTCGAGAAAGGAGACAGAAAAATGGCGGAGGATCCGCGTGATAGCCGAAGAAAAAATGAGTTTATCACGGGTTGCCGTATCCTGATAGACATCTATAAGGGATAGAATAAAGTGAGAAGGGAAGTCAATAAAGATATCCTCTAAGAGGGACAACAAAAATCGAGCGCGAGGCTCTGTAATGGAGTTATAGTGAGACAAAAGATGAAGAATAAATGTCATCACCATGTTTAGGAATCTCGGACCTTTTGCAAAACCCGAGCAAGGGGTGTTTTGATGGTCACCCCAAGATGAAGGTGTCTCACAAAAGAAAGAAAAGAGTTCGTCTTTGGACACAGTCCACAGACGAGCACAACTAGGGTAGTCAGGATGCGCTACCCTAGGAACATGTAGTACCTCAGATACAATATCTGGAGTAACTACTATGCGCGTACCTCGAACGCGAGAGAAGAAATAAGGTACAGAAGTGTCGATTCTGTGCATATTGAAGTAAAACTCCTGTATGATCACGGAGGGACAAGTGACCGAGATGTCACAAAGTGACCCCCAACCCCTATTGTTAATGACAGTGGGTAGGTCAGTATCGAAAAAATCCGATAAGATGACTTGGCATTCCGAATGAATGCCTCGTCGACAAAAGTTCTCTGAAAAGTCCTTTTGGGCTTTATCATCACAGAATCGTACATGTGAAGGTGTAGGGTCAGAAGAAGAAGATGCCCCAGAACGAAGAGGGTTCTGGGACGGAGTGGATTTTCGTTTAGGTGCCATGATGCAACTAACCGAAAGAAAGAGAGAGGGAGAAAGAGAGACACACAAAAAAGCACCAAACACATCAATATATAAGAATATAAAGAAATGAAGGTACGTATACATGAAAATGCATGAACACGTGACATGCAAATCAAAAAAAATATCATGGGCTCAGCCCAATCCAAACCTAACAGCACACATCATTGCAGCAAAGTACTCACACATCTAAAATGCATGATACATTGTTATAATGCAAATGTAATGCAATGCATGATGTTTTAAAACTCATTTAAGCAACACCCAACCCAAAAATTTTGCAAAAACTTCATCAATTTTGAAAAACCTCAAAAATTTTCAAAAAAACGAAAACCTAGATCTAAATACATGAAATGTATGAAGAATGAGTGAAAGAGAGATCATACCAAGTGATTTGAGACAATAAAAGGCCGAAAATCATGTGGGTTGAAGGTTTTGAGAGAGAAGAGAGTGTTTGGGAGGTGAAAAGACTGAGTCTGTTGAGAGAGATCGGGGAGAAGTGAAGAAAAAATCGCGCAGAACCTTTATATAGAAAAGTCATAAATCTTGACAGATCGAGAGGTGTCGAGATTAAAAACGCATGTTTTATCTGTTGAAGAGCTATCCAGCATCTGTCGAGAGGTGTCCACAGCTAAAGGATCTCGATGGATCAAGGTAGCTATCGAGCATCTAGAAAGTTTCTCGATGGATTGAAGTAGCTATCGAGAAGCTGTCGAGAATGTGATAAAAAGCAGTTAAAGGGTCTCGATAGATAGCCTAGCTGTCGAGAGGTGTCCAGCAACTGTCGAGATTGCTTAAAAAACAGTTTTCAAAAAGAGAAAAACACAAACATGAATGCAATCAAGCATGCTACACAACCAAAGATCCAAACCACATTTTAAGCTCTCAAAAACATCTCTTAACAACAAAAAAATGTTAAGCACATAGATCCAAAACACACACACACACACTAAACATGTCTATCCAATTTTATATTTCAAAACAAGTTAAGACAGTTTAGTGAGCATACATTAACACATGTATTCCTTGTGATGGCTAAGTCACATTGTACCTGCACATGTGTCAAAGGTAGCAAAAAATATTGCGTGTTGTGTGTGAAAAACATCACAAGATTGCATTAGTGTCTATATGTTATGATGATTTGAGATATGAGAAAATCACTTTAACTCACACACAATCATAATTGTTTGATGGGGACTATCACCTTCGAGGTACATTCTAAACTCCCACATCTCCTAGAATACTCGCTTGCAATAATGTATAAAGCATTTTGATTCTTTTTGCTTTTTGTTGTTCTTTGCATTCTTTTTTCTTTTAGGCAAACCATGCATGGGCATATAAGAGATAGAAAAGAAATACCCAATGATGTTAAGCATTTGACATTCCACTTTTGCTATGCCGAAACATACAAATGTCATTTCATGATTAACGGGCAACAGTGGTGAGATGATTATTTATGCCTTTCTCTTAGGATTTTCTAGTCCTTCCCGTCAAAAAGATTGATAAGAGTGTTAAGTACAAGAGATCACTTAATCTTACTCATCACAAACACGAGCCACAAAGCTCACTTGCTTAGTTGTGCATAGAGATGCTCATCTAAGCTACAAAAGATACAAAGTTTAGAAAACTTTGCTTCAATGGCCATCCAAGGTACACAAGTACCAATGTACACGAACACACTGTTTTTGTATTTTTCTAATTTTTCAATTTTTTATTTTATTTTTATATGAAAAACAAAATAAAGCAAAACTGAAAAGTAAACAAACAAAAACATGTTAAACAAAACAATGCTTAAAACTAGACTGACTTGAAACACGAAAGCAAAACACACAAGTAATGCAAAAACAAAAACAAGAAGGGGAGAGAGAGAAAATGTGAAAAAATCACTTGGAGCATTTTTCCTTCCACACCTTGGAAGAACCTTTCTATTTGGCAAACCCTTGATCCGGCGATGAGGGGGAAGAATTGAAACCGTTCAAGTTCGAAAGAAACATGAGGGCTTTGAAAAGATCTCCAAGAGGAGCAAAAGAGGATGGAAGTTGATTCTAGTTTCCCAACGAGATCATGCTATTGCTCTGTTGAGTGGCTAACCACTTATAGCAATTTGGTCGAGTATGTCCAGCTGCTCCACAGTGATGATAGAAATGCTGCATTTTCTGTTTGAGCTTTTGAGTATTTCCCTTCTTAACCCTAGGGTTCTTAATCTCTTTCTTATCAAGCTTAGGGGCTGCTCCTAAAATAGATTTACCCTTGTCTACGTTCTCACTAGCTAATTCATTTTTAACATCATTGTTCTCAGTTTCAACATTATTAGCAGGAGGAACAAAAATAGTAGTACTAGAAGTAGCAATACTAGGAGAAGTGAAATCATACCCTAAACCGGTTTGATCGAAAGCAGATTTCTGAAAATTAAGCATCTCATCAAGTTTTACACTGGAAGTCCTCTCCAACTGAGCTATGACTTGGAACAGTTCTGCCTCAAGCTTCTTGGCCTTCTCAGCCAAGAAATTATTCTCAAATCTCAGTGCTCCAATGGTCTGATTTGCTTCATCAAACTTTGTGGAAATTTCTTCTCGTTCAAGCTCCACTTCACTAAGTTTCTTGGTGGCCAACCTATACAACTTCTCATACTTTTCTGAGACCTTGTACAACTTTGCATAGGCTGTGTGGATGTCATCTTGCTCATCCATCTTTTCAAAGTTAGACTTCACCAATTCCTTTTCTTCATTCACATCTTCAACAATCCCTTCAGTAGGATTTACAGTGGCAGTGAAGGCATTTAGGATTCCATCATCCTCATTATCAGAATCATCCTCAGGCTCAGTGTCGCTCAACGTAGCAGCAAGTGCCTTGCTCTTCCCAATAGTCTTGAGATACGTAGGACACTCTTATTTCATGTGACCGAAACCTTGACACCCAAAGCATTTTGGTCCTGAGGAAACAGTGTACTGACTGCCATTCCTAGCATCCTTCTTCCCTTTGTCTTAGCTTTTAAACTGCGAAGAATTGGATTGCTTTCAGTCCTTGTCAAATCCTTTCGCGTTGGCATTCTTCATAAACTTCTTGAATTGCCTCGTGATATAGGATTTCATCTTAGAATCTTCATCGTCTGAAGACTCATCAGTGTCACTGCTCTTGGCCTTCAATCTCATGCTCTTGCTCTTACTTTTGCTTGATTTCCTGATCCTTGTCAAACCCAACTCATAGGTTTGCAGATTGCCAACCAACTCTGTCAAAGGAATTTTATTAATATCCTTTGATTCCTTAATTGCGATGATCTTGGCATGAAATCTCTCGAGTAGATATCTAAGCACCTTTCTCACAATCTTGGGTTCAAGAATGGTTTCCCCAAGATTAAAGGCTGAGTTCACTATGTCCTTAAGCTTGGCATAGAACTCATCGAATGACTCATTCTCCTCCATCTTAATCTCTTCAAAGCTCGTACTAAGCCTCTGAAGCTTTGAATCTTTGACAGCCTTGGTTCCTTCATAGGTTGTCTGGAGAATGGTCCATGCTTCCTTAGCAGTTTCAATAGATTATATCTTCTTGAACTCCTCATTTGTGACTGCACTGAATAGAGCATTCAATGCCCTGTTGTTGAAGTTTGCTGCCTTGATCTTAGCATTATCCCAGTCAGTCGGCGCTTCCGTAGGCTTGGTCCATCCTATCTCCACAGCTTGCCACACCTTTTCATCCAATTACTACAAGAAAGCTCTCATGCGTACTTTCTAGTATGCATAGTTAGTGCCATCAAATAAAGGAGGTATAATAAGAGACTGTCCTCTATCCATGACAAACAGGGGTCAATGGATCACACAGCAAAAATTAACACCTAATCAGAGTGTGCCTGCTCTGATATCACTTGATAGGCCAAGAATGTATTGACCTTTTGTGATAAATTAACCAATTGATTTAGCCAAGTTAATTAATTAATTCAATTAACATGCAAAACACGTGGTAACACAAACAAATCACCAATTAACGAAATGCAGCGAAATTTAAATTGACACAATGATTTGTTTACGAATGGGGAAAACCTACACGGCAAAAACTCGACCGGGTGATTTTAAGGTCATCACTCCCGAGAATCCACTATTATTAAAACAAGCAGTTACAAGTAAAGAAATCCCAGTACCTTATACCAACCTACAGTTGAACCCTTACCCCAATACCCAATTGGACTTGTTCTGTAGTGACAATCTCTCCTTTTCAATGCACGACTCCCAGTACGTGACTAACCAATAGATGCATGAATTCCAGTACGCGACTTAATCACCAACTTGAGAAAGATGTTGGCTGCAAAGTTATTCAGTTCATCACACAATGAAGACCACGAAGCTCCTTGGTCACAAAACCCTAAGGTGTACAAACACAGCAGCTTCTTCAAGAGAAAGATGAACTAGGGCAAATTCTGTCTCCGGTCACAATTTGCATGAACAAAACTTTGTTTCACACTTGCGCAATCTTTGACGGCCCTTAAAATAATCCTTATATATGTTTAGGGTTGTGAGAAAAAAAGCCTAAACATATACCTCGACAGATAGGGTATCTATCGAGATAGCTGTCGAGATTTAGGCTTCAACAGCTTTTTAAACCTCGATAGATGCTAGTTGTCGAGTTTTAAAATCCAGCACTTCTTCACTTGTTTCTTGGATAGATTTGCATGGCTTTAACACTTGAACTTGAAACCTTGTTTTTTGAAGTATTAAACACATCTTAGATCTACCCAATTACAAGTAAAGTGCGTTTTGTCAAAGGATTAGCCAATTACATAAAATATTAACATATGTTCCTAACATGATTCACATATGTCCTAACATTTCTTTTCTATCTCTTATATGCCCATGCATGATATGCTTAACAAAAGAAAATATGCAAAAATAAATAAAAAACAAAAAGAATCAAAATGCTTTATTTATGATTGCAAGCGTGTCTTCTAGGAGATGTGGGAGTTATAGGATGTACATTGAAGGTGATAGTCCCCATCAAACAGTTATGATTGTGTGTGAGTTAAAGTGATTTTCTCATATCTCAAATCGTCATAACATGTAGACACTTATGCAATCTTGCGTTGTTTTTCACACACAACACGCAATATTCTTTACTACTCTTGATACATGTGCAGGTACAATGTGATTTAGCCATCACAAGGAATACATATGTTAATGTATGCTCACTAAACTGTCTTGACTTGTTTTTGAAATATAAAATTGGTTAGACTTGTTTAGTGTGTGTGTGTGTTTTGGATCTATGTGCTTGACATTTTTCTTGTTGAGAAATGATTTTGAGAGCTTAAAATGTTGTTTAGATCCTTGGTTGTGAAGCATGCTTGATTGCATTCATATCTGTGTTTTTCTCTTCTTGAAAAACTGTTTTTAAGCAATCTCGACAGTTGTTCGACACCTCTCGACAGCTAGGCTATCTATCGAGACCCTTCAGCTGCTTTTTATCGCATTCTCGACAGCTTCTCGATTGCTACTCGATCCATCGAGGAAGTTTCTAACCTCTCGATAGCTTCTCGATAGCTACCTTGATCCATCGAGATCCTTTAGCTATGGACACCTCTCGACAGATTCTGGACAACTCTTCGACAGCTTTTTCACGCGTTTTAAATCTCGACACCTCTCGATCTATCGAGGTTTATGACTTTTCTATATAAAGGATCTGCATGATTTCTATCTCATTTCTCCCCGATCTCACTCGACAGAAAAGGTTCTCTCTTTCTCCCAAACACCTCAAACTCAACCTTTTCAACTTCCTCACTCTTTCTTCGGTCTTTTCCTTGCATTCTTCATCTGGTATGATGCTTTCTAACTCTTTATCATATATTTCATGCATTTTTTACCTAACTTTTGGGGTTGTTGAACATTTTTGAGGTTTTTCAAAATTGATGAGTTTATCTCAAATCTTTGGGATGGGTATTTGTTTAAATGATTTAAAACCATCATGAATTGCATCCCATGAACATTTTAACTATATTTTCATGCATTATAGATGTGTACTATATATGTTGAATTGTTGTGTGCTGTTAGGTTTGGATTGGGCTGAGCCCATGATGTTTTTAAATTTGCATGTTATATGTTCATGCATTTTCATGCATACGTACCTTCAATTCTTTATATTTTTATATATTGTTTTGTTGGTACTTTTCTGATTGTCTCTCTCTCTCTCCCTCTCTCTCTCTCTTTCTTGCGTTAGTTTGCTCTATGGCACCTAAATGCAAATCCACTCCGTCCCAGAACCCTCTTCGTTCTGGGGCATCCACTTCTTCTTCTGATACTACTCCTTCTCACGTACGGTTCCGTGATGATAAAGCTCGAAAGGACTTTTCGAAGAACTTTTCTAGACGAGACATTCATTCAGAACGCCAAGTCATCCTATTGGATTTTTCCGATACTGACCTTCCCACTGTCATCTACAGTCGGGGTTAGGAGTCACTGTGTGGCACCCCGGTCATTTGTCCCTCCGTGATTATACAAGAGTTTTACTCCAATATGCACAGATTTGACTATTCTGTACCTCAGTTTATCACTCGCGTTTGAGGTACGCGCTTCGTAGTCATTCCGGATATTGTATCCGAGGTGCTACATATTCCTAAGGTAGCACATCCTGACTACTCTAGTTGCGATTGTCTTAAGATTGTGTCTAAAGATGAACTCTCGTCTCTCTTCTGTGAGACACCCGCATCTTGGGGTGAGCGTCAAAACACCCCTTGCTCGGGCTTTGCAAAAGGTCCGAGATTCCTTAACATGGTGATGACATTTATTCTTCATCCTTTGTCTCACTATAACTCTATCACAAAGTCTCGTGCTCGATTTTTGTTATCCCTCTTAGAGGACATCTCTATCGACTTCCCTTCTCACTTCATACTCTCCTTTATAGATGTCTATAAGGATACGGCGACTCATGATAAGCTCATTTTTTCTTCCGCTATCACGAGGCTTCTTCGCCATTTTTCCGTCTCCTATCCAGAGTCTACACACTTTTCTGTCATGTGTGCTATAGACGCTGCTACCGTACGACGGAGCGAGGCTCAGTTTCGACCGAGGCAGCCACGAATCGAAACGGTGGCTCCTCCAACTTCTTCAGCTCCTTCCACCTCTGCTCCTTCATCTTCTGCGGGTGGAGTGACTCTCGAGGCCATCATGGCACAGCTTGTGCGCATGGATGCTCGCCTTAACACTCTCAGTGATAAGTTGTGTTAGGTGAACACCCGTGTTGGTCGTATCGCATGACAACAGGCTGTCATGGGTGGTTTCACTGTTGCTTCTTCTCCAACTCCACCGGCTTCCGAGGATGAGAGTGATGATGGCTTCGGCGGCGCTGATGCTGATGAGGACGATGGTGCTAGCTCGCCCAGTGATGATGAGATGTCTACTTGATGTACTTACCCTTTGTCACTCGTGACAAAAAGGGGGAGTAGTTTTGATATGAGAGTAGTCATACACATAGGGGGAGGGTTAGCATAGGAGTTTTTTTTTTTTTTTTTTTTTTTTTTTTTTTTTTGTGATAGAGGGAGTGTTTATGAGGGATGTAGTGAGGACTTTTTGTATCTTTTTTTTTCTCTCTCTTTTAGATACATTGTTTTTGTACATCGGT
The DNA here is from genome assembly GCA_030021035.2 of Notholithocarpus densiflorus. Classification (NCBI taxonomy): domain Eukaryota; kingdom Viridiplantae; phylum Streptophyta; class Magnoliopsida; order Fagales; family Fagaceae; genus Notholithocarpus; species Notholithocarpus densiflorus. The sequence continues at coordinate 11,340 of JARYZH020001499.1, read as the reverse complement.
GTTGTGACCACTTAGTGATAGCAAACCTTGTACTTATGTTGATATATATATATATATATATATATTGAGGTTGTTATTACTTTCTTTCACCTATCTTTACATGTGTTGTTTCATTTTTCTCTTTATGCACATGATTCTTATATATTGTATGCAATCTTTTATTTCTGTTTCACACTAAGATGCCGTGATGAGTTTTGTTTAAAGTGTTTCAGAAATACAGGTTGTCAAAGTCGTCTTGCCATAAACTCTCTTCTTGCAAAGCTTTTCAAGAGTTTGTGTTAGAATAGATTTTATTGTATTCAACAAGTGAATATGAGTTTAGTGATTTATGACTTCTCTCATATGTTCATTTGTTTGTTGTGGTTTTGTTACGGATTGCTAAAGGAGGAGATTGTTAGGACATATGTGAATCATGTTAGGAACATATGTCAATATTTTATGTAATTGGCTAATCCTTTGACAAAACGCACTTTACTTGTAATTGGGTAGATCTAGGATGTGTTTAATACTTCAAGAAACAAGGTTTTAAGTTTAAGTATTAAAGCCATGCAAGTCTGTCCAAAAAACAAGTAAAAAAGTGCTGGATTTTAAAACTCGACAACTAGTATATATCGAGGTTTAAAAAACTGTTCTAGCCTGATGCTCAACAGCTTCTCGATAGATAAGCTATCTGTCGAGATTTATGAAAAACAAATTTTTTATTTTTATATGAAAAACAAAATAAAGCAAAACTGAAAAGTAAACAAACAAAAACATGTTAAACAAAACAATGCTTAAAACTAGACTGACTTGAAACACGAAAGCAAAACACACAAGTAATGCAAAAACAAAAACAAGAAGGGGAGAGAGAGAAAATGTGAAAAAATCACTTGGAGCATTTTTCCTTCCACACCTTGGAAGAACCTTTCTATTTGGCAAACCCTTGATCCGGCGATGAGGGGGAAGAATTGAAACCGTTCAAGTTCGAAAGAAACATGAGGGCTTTGAAAAGATCTCCAAGAGGAGCAAAAGAGGATGGAAGTTGATTCTAGTTTCCCAACGAGATCATGCTATTGCTCTGTTGAGTGGCTAACCACTTATAGCAATTTGGTCGAGTATGTCCAGCTGCTCCACAGTGATGATAGAAATGCTGCATTTTCTGTTTGAGCTTTTGAGTATTTCCCTTCTTAACCCTAGGGTTCTTAATCTCTTTCTTATCAAGCTTAGGGGCTGCTCCTAAAATAGATTTACCTTTGTCTACGTTCTCACTAGCTAATTCATTTTTAACATCATTGTTCTCAGTTTCAACATTATTAGCAGGAGGAACAAAAATAGTAGTACTAGAAGTAGCAATACTAGGAGAAGTGAAATCATACCCTAAACCGGTTTGATCGAAAGCAGATTTCTGAAAATTAAGCATCTCATCAAGTTTTACACTGGAAGTCCTCTCCAACTGAGCTATGACTTGGAACAGTTCTGCCTCAAGCTTCTTGGCCTTCTCAGCCAAGAAATTATTCTCAAATCTCAGTGCTCCAATGGTCTGATTTGCTTCATCAAACTTTGTGGAAATTTCTTCTCGTTCAAGCTCCACTTCACTAAGTTTCTTGGTGGCCAACCTATACAACTTCTCATACTTTTCTGAGACCTTGTACAACTTTGCATAGGCTGTGTGGATGTCATCTTGCTCATCCATCTTTTCAAAGTTAGACTTCACCAATTCCTTTTCTTCATTCACATCTTCAACAATCCCTTCAGTAGGATTTACAGTGGCAGTGAAGGCATTTAGGATTCCATCATCCTCATTATCAGAATCATCCTCAGGCTCAGTGTCGCTCAACGTAGCAGCAAGTGCCTTGCTCTTCCCAATAGTCTTGAGATACGTAGGACACTCTTATTTCATGTGACCGAAACCTTGACACCCAAAGCATTTTGGTCCTGAGGAAACAGTGTACTGACTGCCATTCCTAGCATCCTTCTTCCCTTTGTCTTAGCTTTTAAACTGCGAAGAATTGGATTGCTTTCAGTCCTTGTCAAATCCTTTCGCGTTGGCATTCTTCATAAACTTCTTGAATTGCCTCGTGATATAGGATTTCATCTTAGAATCTTCATCGTCTGAAGACTCATCAGTGTCACTGCTCTTGGCCTTCAATCTCATGCTCTTGCTCTTACTTTTGCTTGATTTCCTGATCCTTGTCAAACCCAACTCATAGGTTTGCAGATTGCCAACCAACTCTGTCAAAGGAATTTTATTAATATCCTTTGATTCCTTAATTGCGATGATCTTGGCATGAAATCTCTCGAGTAGATATCTAAGCACCTTTCTCACAATCTTGGGTTCAAGAATGGTTTCCCCAAGATTAAAGGCTGAGTTCACTATGTCCTTAAGCTTGGCATAGAACTCATCGAATGACTCATTCTCCTCCATCTTAATCTCTTCAAAGCTCGTACTAAGCCTCTGAAGCTTTGAATCTTTGACAGCCTTGGTTCCTTCATAGGTTGTCTGGAGAATGGTCCATGCTTCCTTAGCAGTTTCAATAGATTATATCTTCTTGAACTCCTCATTTGTGACTGCACTGAATAGAGCATTCAATGCCCTGTTGTTGAAGTTTGCTGCCTTGATCTTAGCATTATCCCAGTCAGTCGGCGCTTCCGTAGGCTTGGTCCATCCTATCTCCACAGCTTGCCACACCTTTTCATCCAATTACTACAAGAAAGCTCTCATGCGTACTTTCTAGTATGCATAGTTAGTGCCATCAAATAAAGGAGGTATAATAAGAGACTGTCCTCTATCCATGACAAACAGGGGTCAATGGATCACACAGCAAAAATTAACACCTAATCAGAGTGTGCCTGCTCTGATATCACTTGATAGGCCAAGAATGTATTGACCTTTTGTGATAAATTAACCAATTGATTTAGCCAAGTTAATTAATTAATTCAATTAACATGCAAAACACGTGGTAACACAAACAAATCACCAATTAACGAAATGCAGCGAAATTTAAATTGACACAATGATTTGTTTACGAATGGGGAAAACCTACACGGCAAAAACTCGACCGGGTGATTTTAAGGTCATCACTCCCGAGAATCCACTATTATTAAAACAAGCAGTTACAAGTAAAGAAATCCCAGTACCTTATACCAACCTACAGTTGAACCCTTACCCCAATACCCAATTGGACTTGTTCTGTAGTGACAATCTCTCCTTTTCAATGCACGACTCCCAGTACGTGACTAACCAATAGATGCATGAATTCCAGTACGCGACTTAATCACCAACTTGAGAAAGATGTTGGCTGCAAAGTTATTCAGTTCATCACACAATGAAGACCACGAAGCTCCTTGGTCACAAAACCCTAAGGTGTACAAACACAGCAGCTTCTTCAAGAGAAAGATGAACTAGGGCAAATTCTGTCTCCGGTCACAATTTGCATGAACAAAACTTTGTTTCACACTTGCGCAATCTTTGACGGCCCTTAAAATAATCCTTATATATGTTTAGGGTTGTGAGAAAAAAAGCCTAAACATATACCTCGACAGATAGGGTATCTATCGAGATAGCTGTCGAGATTTAGGCTTCAACAGCTTTTTAAACCTCGATAGATGCTAGTTGTCGAGTTTTAAAATCCAGCACTTCTTCACTTGTTTCTTGGATAGATTTGCATGGCTTTAACACTTGAACTTGAAACCTTGTTTTTTGAAGTATTAAACACATCTTAGATCTACCCAATTACAAGTAAAGTGCGTTTTGTCAAAGGATTAGCCAATTACATAAAATATTAACATATGTTCCTAACATGATTCACATATGTCCTAACATTTCTTTTCTATCTCTTATATGCCCATGCATGATATGCTTAACAAAAGAAAATATGCAAAAATAAATAAAAAACAAAAAGAATCAAAATGCTTTATTTATGATTGCAAGCGTGTCTTCTAGGAGATGTGGGAGTTATAGGATGTACATTGAAGGTGATAGTCCCCATCAAACAGTTATGATTGTGTGTGAGTTAAAGTGATTTTCTCATATCTCAAATCGTCATAACATGTAGACACTTATGCAATCTTGCGTTGTTTTTCACACACAACACGCAATATTCTTTACTACTCTTGATACATGTGCAGGTACAATGTGATTTAGCCATCACAAGGAATACATATGTTAATGTATGCTCACTAAACTGTCTTGACTTGTTTTTGAAATATAAAATTGGTTAGACTTGTTTAGTGTGTGTGTGTGTTTTGGATCTATGTGCTTGACATTTTTCTTGTTGAGAAATGATTTTGAGAGCTTAAAATGTTGTTTAGATCCTTGGTTGTGAAGCATGCTTGATTGCATTCATATCTGTGTTTTTCTCTTCTTGAAAAACTGTTTTTAAGCAATCTCGACAGTTGTTCGACACCTCTCGACAGCTAGGCTATCTATCGAGACCCTTCAGCTGCTTTTTATCGCATTCTCGACAGCTTCTCGATTGCTACTCGATCCATCGAGGAAGTTTCTAACCTCTCGATAGCTTCTCGATAGCTACCTTGATCCATCGAGATCCTTTAGCTATGGACACCTCTCGACAGATTCTGGACAACTCTTCGACAGCTTTTTCACGCGTTTTAAATCTCGACACCTCTCGATCTATCGAGGTTTATGACTTTTCTATATAAAGGATCTGCATGATTTCTATCTCATTTCTCCCCGATCTCACTCGACAGAAAAGGTTCTCTCTTTCTCCCAAACACCTCAAACTCAACCTTTTCAACTTCCTCACTCTTTCTTCGGTCTTTTCCTTGCATTCTTCATCTGGTATGATGCTTTCTAACTCTTTATCATATATTTCATGCATTTTTTACCTAACTTTTGGGGTTGTTGAACATTTTTGAGGTTTTTCAAAATTGATGAGTTTATCTCAAATCTTTGGGATGGGTATTTGTTTAAATGATTTAAAACCATCATGAATTGCATCCCATGAACATTTTAACTATATTTTCATGCATTATAGATGTGTACTATATATGTTGAATTGTTGTGTGCTGTTAGGTTTGGATTGGGCTGAGCCCATGATGTTTTTAAATTTGCATGTTATATGTTCATGCATTTTCATGCATACGTACCTTCAATTCTTTATATTTTTATATATTGTTTTGTTGGTACTTTTCTGATTGTCTCTCTCTCTCTCCCTCTCTCTCTCTCTTTCTTGCGTTAGTTTGCTCTATGGCACCTAAATGCAAATCCACTCCGTCCCAGAACCCTCTTCGTTCTGGGGCATCCACTTCTTCTTCTGATACTACTCCTTCTCACGTACGGTTCCGTGATGATAAAGCTCGAAAGGACTTTTCGAAGAACTTTTCTAGACGAGACATTCATTCAGAACGCCAAGTCATCCTATTGGATTTTTCCGATACTGACCTTCCCACTGTCATCTACAGTCGGGGTTAGGAGTCACTGTGTGGCACCCCGGTCATTTGTCCCTCCGTGATTATACAAGAGTTTTACTCCAATATGCACAGATTTGACTATTCTGTACCTCAGTTTATCACTCGCGTTTGAGGTACGCGCTTCGTAGTCATTCCGGATATTGTATCCGAGGTGCTACATATTCCTAAGGTAGCACATCCTGACTACTCTAGTTGCGATTGTCTTAAGATTGTGTCTAAAGATGAACTCTCGTCTCTCTTCTGTGAGACACCCGCATCTTGGGGTGAGCGTCAAAACACCCCTTGCTCGGGCTTTGCAAAAGGTCCGAGATTCCTTAACATGGTGATGACATTTATTCTTCATCCTTTGTCTCACTATAACTCTATTTTTAATTATGACCAAAGTTTGAAAAAATCATTGGCTAGATTAGGAGGAGAGTCGAGTAGAGGGAAAGGGGATTAACTCCATTGCGGGCATGTTTGGATTATTTTTTTTAAAGAGAGGATAGAGGAAAGGATTTGATAGGATTTGGAGGGGTAAAATTTTTCTACAAACTCCCCATTTTAAATTCCAGATCTTTCCACTTAAATTGAATAATTTTATCAAATCAATTTTCCCCCTATGATATCAATTTATATTTATTTTTTTAAACTGAACAAAATAACGATATAATTGTCAATTTATATGATATTTTACTATTTTTTCTTCTTCCCATTTTTACTTCTAAAACATCCACTAATAACTCAATCACATAGTCTTCCCACTATACTAGTGAATTATTGAAAAAAAAAAAAAAAACTTTTAAAACATCCACAATATATATATATATATATATATATATATATATATATATATATATATATATATCCCCCTCATCCTACTTAATTTTAAACAATTTAGATAAGGGGAAGGGAGAACAATTCCTCACTTATCCCCTCTTCTTCCCCATCATACCCTCTACTCTCTTCTTCTCTCCCAAACTTCTAAATACACTGCAGGGGCATTAAATATTAAACTATCATAATCATAGGCAGTGCCAGGGGGTCATGGCCCCACCTAGACTTGATACACACACAAATATATATATATATATATATAAATATTAACTATTTTAATATATTAAGCTGATTTCATGATTTGTTCAATCTAATCTTATTAAATCTAACTAGTATTGTTGCATTACCAAGAATTAGGATGAGTTACCATTAATCCTTAATTTAATTTATTTAAGCGTGCCCCCAAATTAAGAACTATTATTATATTCTTTAAATAAAAAGGTATTGAAAATTTAGAAAGCAAAATCACATTTCGATTCTACTGAAAAACTTCAATTCCTAAATAATGCCCTAAGAATGTCCAATTTTTTTTTTTAAAATAATAATAATTTGGTTGTTCGTGTTGAACTGGGAATTACTAAGAACTTTAGTACATGTTTGATACTAGATTATTTTAATTCTCTAAAATTTAGTACTTCGTTGCCTATGGACATTATAATAATATCAATTTGTTGCATTTTATTTATATAATGTCTTTAAAAATAAGAGATCTAAACAATGGACGAGTAATCGGCATCACTCACTCAATTGTACTGCCACATTTTACAGTCATGAGTACTTCTTTCTTTCCTGTCAAAATTACATTACTTGACCCCGGCGTTTTGCTTAAAAAGGAAAGACATGAAGGATCATGAAATGTTAATTGTTAATTTTTATTCTATATATATATAATTTTAAGAGGGAATCATAGCAAAATTGATTTTGTGTAAAACATGGGAAGTGCATGAGAACACAAGTTAATAGCTAACGTGCACTACTACTGGTGACTCCACTAAGAGCATCCCTAGCCGGCCTTGTATATGCCAAATGTAAGATACATTTGGCATACAGTTCATCTCCAGCGGGAAGGCCAAATGGGAAAAGGCCAATTTTTTTGACATATATAGCTACGTATACCATCTGGAAATGTAGATAGTACTATAGCGAATGAGATAAAAAAATATTTTTATACTCTCAAACCATTTTAACCCGGCAATTTCTCTCTCTCTCTCATTTTTTTCTCTTTCTTTTCTCTCTCTTCCTTCTCTCTTTCTCATCCTCTCTCTCTCTCTCTCGCCATTGTCAAGCTTCTCTCTTTCTCTTCGAATCACCAAACCCACTTTTCTCCCGAATCCACCAAGCAGTCCGGAGCTCATGTGCGGATCGGGAGCTCACACGTTGAGGATCGTCTTTTGGTCGCGGTGCCGTGGGGGTTATGGTTTGCGAGTGGGTGGTTTAAAGTGGGTTTTGCCTTGGAGTTTTTTTTTGCGGTCCGATGTGGTGGTTTCTTGAGTGGGGTTATGGTTTTTACGTGGGTTTGGGTTGGTGTGTGTGTGTGTGGTTTACTACGGGTTTGGTTTTACGGGTTCGAAGCTTTGTTTCTCGTGGTTGTAGGTTGTATTTTTGGCGGTTTCTTTGTGTTTTTTCTTGGTGGTTTTTGTGGTGAGCGTTTGCTGCGGTGTTGTTGTTGGTGGTGGGTTTGATGGTTTTTATGGGTTTTGGTGGTTGGCATGCGGTGGCGTGGTGGTTGCTTGCTTCGGTGGCGTGAGTGGGTTCCGGGATGTGGTGGCAGTGGTTTTACGGTGGTAGTGTTTAGACCGAAGTGCCGATTTGGTCGCCGATGATGGTTTTGCTCAAGATCGTGGCGTGGTTTCGGCTCAAGATCGCCGATGTCGTAGATGATGGTTTCGCTCGGTGGATGTGGCGGTGATCGGTGGAGTTTTTTTTTTTTTTTCACCAATTGGGATCTTTGGTTCGGTGGGATTTTGGTGGGCATGGTGGCATGGTAGGAATGGTGGCGGTGGTGTGATGATGATTGGGTTGTTTGGTTGTTGAGAGAGGGACGAGGGCTTCGAGGGCGGATAGGGATGAAGAGAGGGTGATAGATAACTTTTAAATATTATTTTTATTATATTATTTATATTTTAGTGTATAGGATTGTAAAATAAAGTTGGGATGTTGGAAGTATTGGAAAATGGTATGATATAAGTAGTAAAGTAGCTTTTTGAGATGGTAAAATAAGATGAGATGGCATTTCCGGATGGAGATGCTCTAAACCAATCTGGACAAATTGCCAAAATAAGTTTAGGATTGGTTTAACAACAGCCAGCTCGAGCCAAAACTTTTCTTGAAATATTATAGATAAAGCTAAAAGGTAGCTAAAATAGTACAGTGGGATCCATGAATAATACCAAAAAGTGCAATAAGGTCCATGAATAATAATAAAAATAAACTGAATAATAGCAAAAATAAGCTAAATAGTAAAAAACTGCATTTTTTAGTCAATAACAACATAACCTAATAAGAATGTTTAAGGAAAATAGGGTACTACAAGTTTGGAGCACATGAACTGTAATCTAGTAATCTCATCAACTCCAATAGCAAACCTCTCTCTCTCTCCCCCCAATCATTCTGTAAGAATTCATTAACATAGATTCATACAAAGAAGAAGGAGAAAGAAACAAAATTACGTTCAAAGAATGCTGCAATCAAAAAAGACTTTGCCAGAGCGACTAAGGATAAGATGTTCTCCCACTTAATTTATGCTCTGATAGCTAATGATGCAAATCAATTATATCCTGCACATGCGTAATATTTTTTAGTAGGATTATTCAGATATTGTCAGAAATGTGTTGGGTGGTCAAGAATAGCTCTACGAATTGCATTGGTACCAACTTGAACAAACTTAGATCTAATACCACCTAGTTCACACACATAATTCAGTGGGTGTATGTACTAGATTCTATCAAGGAGTTGCTTTTGTTTGTAGTGGAAAAGCTGAAAAGGATTGGCTGGACAATTAATGAAAAACACTGAACAACAGTTTTGCTATGGATACTACAATTACAAACTAAAATGTGTCAACAATCGAAGGAAAAGAAATTTAAACGTTTGTTTATTATACTAGTTAAAAAACATAAATTATATTTATTGTCTCGTCAATTTGTAAATCTTTTATAATAAAAGTAGTAGTAGACATGACATTTTCCGAATCTTAGTGGCATGTAAGTCATTTGTCCAATATTCTCTACCATCTAGTCTATAGTTACGTCCAAATTCACTTGCTACCTTTCCTCTTCTTGAATAGAAATAACAAAAGCATCTAAATGCAAAGAGAAGAACTCAATATAAATAGAGTGGTTTAGTAACCATTTTGCATAAAGCAAATAAGGCAAAGTAGCTTAAGAGGGCATGATCAGGTTTCCCCTAGAGTTTCCCCAAACACTTCATTTGGGAACTATCTGTACTAATCAAAAGGGTTGTCCTCCCTACTGAAGTGTTTGAGGGAACCCCGGGTGTCATTTGATTTACTAAAGAAATGATTTTCGTTGATGACATCTTTCCTTTTATAGTTTTTCGTTCATTTTACACAAATTGCAATGCTCTTAACGAGCCAATGAGTGTCTTTTTTTTTTTTTTTTTTAGATTGTCATAATTAGCATTATATTAAAATGATATTTCCAAACATGCATTTTAGTTGCTATGGGTCTCGTCGTTGTTTTATTGGTGTAGAAGATATCAGCATGGATACATAAATAGTGTTACCCTAATAAAACACTATGTTAGGTTCTAAGTACTTAGGAATTAATGTATTAAAACTCTAATGTGTATTGTTGGCAAACCATGATCAAAACAGGTTGTTTAGTTTTGTTTAAACTTGTTTAAAGTTGTGTCTTTTATGTAAAGTTGGAATCGAGCTGTTGCAGAATTAAATGTGCATTTCGGCCTGGCTCGATCGATCGAAGCTTAGACTCGATCGATCGAATCTCGGGCAGAATGTTTTTTCTACAGAATTTTCAACTCAGCCCAAGCCCATTAAGGATTAGGGTTTTAGGTCTAATTCTCCTAATATATAAAAAAAACCCTAGCCACGTTTTTAGAGTAGTTCTAGTTGCTCATATTGCTGTTTGTGTAAATCTCTTGTGAGATCTGTGAGGAGCTTTCCTTTACACAAGCTTAGGATTATCAAGAAGGAGATTCGTTCAAGAACTTAATGATCATTCAGTTGCTGCCATAAGAGCTTAAAGATACACAAGCGGGAGTGCTTGTACTTGCTGGAGAATCCAAGAAAGAATGAGTCCGTGGTCTTGGAGCTTGCACGTGGTCGTGTTAGTAAGTTTCTACTGGTGGGTAGCAATAGGATGTTAGTGGTCTAAGTCCTATTGTAAAACTTCGATTCTTTCATAGTGGATTCAGGTTTACCTTGAGAATAGCTAAGTTAAATTCTCTTTAGGTTTTTACCAGTTTGGTTTCCTGGGTCATCATTTTATTATGTTATTTATCTTTCCGCTGCTATGCATGATATGATTGTTTGATTGTGATAACCTAGATCTGGAATTTGGACTAAGTAATAACTTGACTAATTAACTAGGTTAATCCAATTGTGTTTTAAGGGGTCTAAAAACAAACACGCTATATATTTATGCATCCATTTTGGCTATGGATGCAAAATATTGAAGTTAGATATCAACATGTTAGCTAATAACCTCCTTTTTTTAAAGTACTACATTTATGTAAATGACTAGTAAATCATTTTTTTTTTTTTTTGTTATTATTCTTATAGTACTACAAGTACCATAAGGAGGTTGAACTAAGGGAAAAAAACCAAGATGAAAAGAGAAGGATAAGGCACAGGGAAAAGAAGCTACAAAAACTTAGGTTTACCTTAGCCAAAGTGGTGCATAATCCAGTTCGATCGGCACTTCAGCTTCACTTAAAACTCGTGGGATAGAAGAAGGCAAGGACCAAAAACAAAAGAGAAAACTAATGGAGAAGCAAGCACAACTTTCCCAATAATCAAGTAGTGATTAGGAAAAGTTGATCTTGTTTTCTAGTATGTGGGGTGCAAGCATTTGGGATGTCCCAATTTCTTTTTCCTTGTTCCATTTATGAATTGTAGATTGCAATTTCTAT